>JABUQX010007582.1:2500-47500 GCA_015478945.1 Trachelipus rathkii | reverse complement strand
AATGCAAGATTCAAGTACGAGGTCGTTGGTCTTTAGCGTTCCTGTATTAAGAACCATTCGGTTTGCTACTTTTATTCTCGAGGTATATTCTGACTTGCAACACGTCATACCATGAAAGGGAACATCTTGCGTAACTTTCTCCCCTTTCTGTTCACAGTGGATATTTCTTCACAGGGACCAAATTTCACTTTAACTATAACGTTTAAGATTCTGCAATATAATATTATTATATATATAGTATTATATATATATATATATATATATGGTATAATATATATATATATATTATAATATATTATAATATTAATATATTTATATAGTATATATATAATTTAATATATATATAGCTATATATATAATAATACTATATATATAGTATAGTATTATAGTAATATATAGTATATATATGGATATATATATATCCCAAAATAGTTTATTTCAAATAATTTCCGTAATGAACAATCCGCCGAATATCTAATCATAATCAATTATAATAATGGGATAGATACCTATCCTGGTGTAACCCATTCTTTAAAACCATCATTTATCGAGACTTTTCTTCCGGCAACGCTTCTTCTTGGCGTTGTTTTTGAAAGCGACGTCCTACGAGATATTCTGAATTTTACTGTTTGCGTATTCCTTCTTCTCTGTTTCTATAATGTAGGCACAGCCACAAGGAATGCGTGAGGGAAGATATGTACGTGTTTTGAGCATCTTCAGAGGATCCCTCCAGGTAATAAAAAAATTGCTTATGGTGTGAAATCTCACTATAAAGGAAAAAGTGTTGTAGAAACGCAAGACAATTTAAATTAATATTCTTCATAGTGCCGAAAAGTCATGATCTCGCGAAGAATGTATGTCATCCATTTATTTATAATATGAGTGATTTTATTCACTTTATTTCAATGAAGAAACTTTGAATTTGAGACAGACCAAACTTAAAATGTTTCTTATTTTATAGGTGATAAAGAAAGTATTTCGCCATAAATTTTAATGAGCAATATTAATAAACATTTTTTTTACTGGTTTACCAATATATGATGCATTTAATAAGTTTATATCAATTTTGAAATATCTAAAGAAATGGAACTAAATACTAATTCTAATAGACAAAATCCTAAATACTCAAATACACTGCCAATGACGATATTAGTAGCTAATTGAAACATAAATCAAGTGTTATACTCGCTTAACACTGAATAATGTCATGGCTTCCAAAAATCTGCAAGGTTGCAATGACTTGGCGTTTAGTCTGCCTGGTGTGTGGGCAAGATCTCCTTCTTTATGGAAAAAGTATTTTCCGCTGCATTTCATCGGTCGATGTTAGTTGGCATTTATACTAATATCTCCAGAGTGATACCTTATCTAATTTTCTTCTTGTATCTTGTCTTTTCATGTTCAGTTTATAACATTGCTATATTTTAGGGTAGTGATGGTTAGTGATGGTGTTTGTGATGTAGTCCGCTACTATATGGTTGAGAGCGATGTGCTGATTTATGTCCAAGTCTGATATAGGATCTATATATATTGTTATATTATATTTATTTTATATAATTATATATTATATTATATTATATAGATTTATGTTACGTTGTTATAATAATAGTAGTATACTTGTAATATATATTTATTATGATAGTGTAGTAATATGATATAGATGTTGGTGTCCTTCGTTATTTGTATTTGTGATATCGTTGGGGTTTATAAAGAGATTAATGTGAGGCGTGGTGAGCAGTGGGAAATGGTGTTAAGACGATGATGAAGAATGGAAGAGAGTGAGGATTCCCCATTATATTATAGTGTGCCGAATGGATTTAGTTATTGTTGCTGACGAATCTGAAGAGAGTTGTGAAGGGACGGTGAGTGGTAGATTGTGTCTATTGGCAGGGTGTGTTAAAAAGAGGAATTTGAAAGTAATATGTAAATGTAGATAAGTTTAGTAGGTTATGATATAAAGAGTGAAAAGAGCTCTCCGCGTTGTGAAAGTATATTTTTTTACAGTGATGAGCACATAGAACAACGTGTCAGTTTAATATATATAGGTATAGTTAGTTTATATATGATTTTATATGTAGTATATATTATATATTTGTATATAATTTAATTATATTAGATATATAGTATTTTTATTTTAGTATATATAGGTATATATATATTATATATATATTAATTATATATTATTGATATTTATGGAGAGTGAAAAGGGAATCTGATTGATGCAGTAGAGCAATAGGAAGTTGTGAATTGGTAGTGAAGTTGGCTTTGGTGCAATTATCCTTAAGTGTATGTTAAAGGAACTAAGTGTGAGTGCGCTAAGAGTTTTGTATGAAAGTATGGCCATGCTAACTGTCTTATGTCTTACGACCCACACACTAATGCGTCTGGAAATAAACGATGGGTATAGATTGAATGGTACATTGTTTTGTGGTTTCAGTATGTATCTCTTTCTTTATGGGGCTTTGTTATGTATTTGATTGATATTGATTTTGTATAAAATGAGGAATGCCAACGCATTAGGGAGAGTTTGTGTGTGTGTGAAGAATTGCGTAATGGATGACAATTAACTGAGAGATACCATTGAATCAGTTTTTGTGGGTTCATTAGGGTTTATGCTAGTTAGTCTAAGGTGTCGGATGTGTATAGTGGTGAGATAGTCGAGGGTAATATGAAGCCGGGAAGAGGGAAGTGTTTTCGGAGTGATGTGTGTGGGTTCCAGTAAAGGAATGCCTGAATAGAGAGGATGTGACGTTTGCAAATGGCCGAGAAGAAAAAGTAATAATATAGGGAATGGGTCGTGTGTTTTGTGAGAGGGTATGATGTGTGCACAACTGAACCCATTCTGGGATGAGACCTACATTGACGTGACAGTGTCTACAGCGTGAGGGTTCAGACGCAGTGCTAGTCGAAATCCTAGTTGATTTTTACTGACGTGGTATCATGTTTTTCACTGTTATGGGCATGAAGTAGGGGGACTTTTGCATTCTGTCTGTTTGCTACTTTTTTCTGTTTTCCGTTGTGGAATTGTGCGAACGCACAGTTGCATCCCAATGTTACTGGATAATAGAGGTGGATGATATATATTGAGTGAGAGAGTTATTTTTGGTGGGTATATAATATAACCGTTATTATTATATATATATACTATATAAGTTATTGAGAGTATATTATATATCCGGATTGGTAGGTAGCGGGGATGAATATAGGGTTCTTTTTCGTTTGTTCTAGTGCGTTTTAGCGTGAGGATTGTGAGTGGATTTATCTGTATCCGGTCCGGTGTGCGGGCTACTATGGTGTGAGAGTCGTTATGGCGTGAGTGTAGGTGTACGGTGTATATTGGTATTTGCGGTATATATCTTAATGATATTGATATATGGGAGCAAAAATTAGATTCCATGTTTTAAGTCGGTATTTGTAGTAAGAAAGACTACATAAGTGTGTACTTGGTTTTGGGCCTAAGCATGGTATCCAAGATGATTAAATGACATTTACTGTCAAGGCTATGAAGAAAATAGAATAACCACCATTTAGAATTATTATAATCAGTATCGAACGTGACTCGCCACTGTTGTCTTGGCCATTTTTCAAACCAAAATCGTCCGAATTTCTCAATCGTGCGCTAGGAACTGCTGGCCTTGTGATATATTTCTAGAAAGTGATTAGGCCCCGGACCATTCCAATCTGTTTCTGCGATCCTGCCAATGTATTTAGTATTAGTATTAATATATATATATATTATTATATATATGTATAGGTGTATATAAGTAGTTTGAGTATGTATAGTATGTAGTTGTCTATATAGTATATATAATAATTTTAGTATAAATAATCCATAGTTTAGTCCATGTAGGTATAAGTGTAGTTAATATATTATATTATTTATTATAAGTATATTATATTATATATAGGTTATTTGTATATTAATAGAGGGTGAGGGGGAGCTTTATTTATATTCTCCAACTCCATATTATATTTATATTTATTTATATTTATTTTATTTTTTTATTTTATATTATAGTGTATTAGTCGTTAGGTATGTTATATATGTGTTATATAACTATATGAGGTGGTGGCCTTGCTGAAGGAGAGGGATTGTGTCACGAGTCGAGCGGCACGGGTATCAACCTAATGTTGTTGTTAAATGACAAGGAAACAAATCCTGCTCCTAAATCTCTTTTGACTAAGCGATGGTTTGCGAACTTCGGTTGTTTTAAAATTTGTTTTGACAGCGTCACCCAGACTGAGGTATCTAGTGCAGTAATTGAATTTTCAGCAATTAAATAGCGTACTGTGCACAATATCTGATGTGTATTGTTTGTTGATTGTTCCTATAGGCTTCTTTTTAATTTTCTGGAGTGTTCTTGGTTATCTATTCGGGGGCGAAGTGTAGGATTAATTACTGACCAATTGCGTCTCCGTAGCAAGTTGGCAAAGATTGGTAATCTATTTCTTACTATTTGTTGTTAACCCTGGCAACCGCACTATCTGCTTTCCCGTTGAGTGAAGGTTATTAGCCCCTGTGTATCGATTAGTACTGATTTATGGATATGTTAGTTATTATATATATATAGTGAGAGTGAGGGTCACATGGTATTATGGAGTTGCTAGTAGGTAGGTATTTATGCCCCTACTGTACCTCATAATGGTAAGTATATAGGTCGCGTATGATAGTGTATGTATAGAGGGTAGGTTTTTTATTTGATATATGGTTAGTCTCAGTGGAGATTTATCCTATTGCGGATTGATGGGGTAGTATGGTTTTTTTGTGTTATAGTATGGGTGGATTAGGGTTTGGTGAGGTATAGGGTATAGGGTGTAGGCTATGGGTTAGGTTATTAAGTGTAATTTGTGCCTCCTGTACAGTAAAGTTGGGTCCAAGTGGGGTGTGTAGGTAACGAGTTATGAGGTAAGGAATCCTTGAAAAGTAGGTCGCAGCGTTCTCGGAAGAAGTAATGGAGGGGCCGAGAAAAATATAAGAGATCTAGGTGAATTGACACTGGGAAGTGGGAATACTGATAGTAGGTTATTTGAGAAAGAACAGACGTAAGAAGGCGGGTAAAGGTGTGTAAGTTCTTGGCAGATCAAGTGATGAGAATGCTGCTGGGGGGGGCATTTTGAAGGAGAGAGCATTGTTTGGGTAGGATGAAGGAGAGGATGCAGGGAAGAAGGAGTGAAAAATTGTAGGCGCGGGGCTAGGTGTGACAGGGGGGTGGATAGGAGAGGAGATTTTTTGTGCGAAAAGGTGTGGATAGCTCGCTAGAAAGGAATATCCAATCTTAGGGGCCGTCGTCTATATGGGGGGTAGTTGTTGTTTTTGCACACAATTAAATGCTATTATAGAAGTATTAATCCGGGAACCGTGACCAAAAAAGGAGTAATTTTCAAGAATTTAAATTGCTTCAACAAAATTCCTACTATCCTATTCTATCTCTATATATGTAGAAGTATTTTGTTAATATATACTTTAGATGTGCGTACAGTTTTTGGAATATCCGTATCCTTTAGTACCACCATAGTGATGGGATAAATTTTTTGGCAAAAGTAAGAAAGCTACATGAGAGGAATGTTACTCTACCCATGAGAGATATAATTTCCTTGGCAAAAAGAATTGCTACGTTTGGGTGATGGGTGTGCGAGCTATTGCACAGATGCTGAGTCATAGCGCGCGAAGGTGATGTATCATATATTGTCGTTCTTCGGTCTAGGAGAGAGCGTAAATGATACACAGATATCATCGCTCCGATTCTCTTGTTTGCCGATAATCTCTCTGTGCTGTGAAATTCAGTAGTCCGTTCTCTCTCGGAACAACTCCTATTGTTCGTATCTGGTTTCTCGGGATAGCAGTTAGGAGTTCGTGTGGATCTCTTTTTCAGCCAGCATCTGGGTACGACCACTTTCTGCAGCAACGTAAGAGTAATTAGTTCCAGGTTTGTCTCGATGTGTTGGTCAAGTGACGAGATTCGCTAGATGAAATTTATAGATTAATATATGTTTGTCGTTGTTGTTATCCTCTTGTCGTTTCTCGTTGAGTTTTTATATTATTGGTATTTATATTATGCTGTCTATATGCGAGAGCCTGTTATTTACTCCGTGTGTTTATTTTGTATGTGTGATGTATATTATTATTTATGTTGTTATCATAGTGTTCGATCTACTTTAATTTTCACGTTTCCTTTTTTTGAGTTATTGAGTGTTTATAGTAGGGTAGTAGGGGGTAGTGCGGCTTGTTTTGGATTATTATGGTTTTTACGAGTCTGTCCCATCACCAGGCGTGGTGTGTTGCACGCCTGGCGGGGTTTGTTGTTCTTCCGTCCTGCTCTCCCAAGACTTGTTTGAGTGAATGTGTCGTAGCTCGCCGGTGTGGATCCATACATAATAAAGTAGTCACGCATGGTGCGGATCTAGTACTAGATTGAGGGTGCAGAGTCAAAAAGAGAAGCCCGAGTACCGGGTAACCTTTGTTTTTTTGTGTTTGTTGTTTTTTGGTCCCGCGACTCTTTTTTATGAGGTTGTGCTTGTTTGATTGAGAAAGCTGCGTTTCGCTAGCAATGAAAATTCACGGGCGGTGATTGTCCTGGGATCTTGGTCTTTAGTTTCGAGTCTTGTGACTGTGGGGCGACGGACCCCACGTGATAGGGCAGACGCTCTTCATGTGAGGTTCATCCTTGCTTAGATGATACCACACCCATAGAGGTCCTGTGTTCATCTAATATGAGCGTCCTCGCCAGTGTCACTTGTCCGTTATTTAGTAGGGCAACCTTTTCCTTCTCGGGCGCTCTGCCCAAACTCATTCGATTTCCTTTCTTCCTCCAGACAAGTGCGTGTGTAGCTTGTGACCCATCCACTTGTTTTCATATTCGTTCCGGCCAAGTTGCCGGGTCGCATTCCCAGACACACTTCACCAACTTATAGGCATTTAGCCTGTTAACCAATCGCTATCATGTTCCATTGGCTGTTTTCCACATGACCAATACCATCTCGACGTTCACTTTCATCTCCCTCGAGTGTTTATCTCCCGTCCTTGCTGAGACCACATTGGTCGTGTTGCACTGTGGTGTGTGTGGTCCGGGCTGGGTCGCATACTTCTAATATCTTGTCATGCTTTGTGGTGGTTCTCTCATTGTGGAGAGTTAATTTCTTCTCAGCACCGTAACTTAGTCTGTCCGTAAGATGTATGTATAGATAGTGTTGTTATAGTACTTGTTGTGATGGGCGTTAGTATAGTGAGTTTTAGCATAATGTAGCTGGGGTTGATTTGTTTGTTTAGTGGGTTTGGTGTATGGTAGTACTAGTTTTGTTGATTTAGGGGTGAGTTAGTTTGTATATGTGTGTCTACGTAGTTGAGCCGTACCTATCGATGCTATGGGGGTTTTGGGGTGGTATTGTATTTATGTATTAATGTGGGGGGGTTTTGTGTGTTGTCTGTATGTAGGGTTGTGTAGTGAGTGTTTAGTAGGAGAGTGGTGATGGTTGTGGGAGTTGAGTGTGAGTAGGAGGGAGTATTTATTTAGGGTAGGTAGTGTATTTATATTGTTAGTTAGGTGAGTTAGGTTTTGTGTAGAGGTGTTTGGTGTTTTTGGTGTTGTTGGTGTTGTTGAGTGAGAGTAAGCACGGAGTTAGAGTTGCGATGCGATTGTGTGTGTGAAAATTGTTTATGTGTGTCGTTTAATGTTTTATTATAATTATATTATTTCTTGCTGAATGTTGAGATTATTATTGTGATTTCTATAAGTGCGCAGCTGTATCATCGTGCGTCCTCACTCTATATGAAAAAAGTTCTGATGTGCGTGCGTTATTCCTTTTTATTTCAAGAATTGCGCAGTTTGACCTCTTCGGATGAAAGGATGCGCTTTCTTATACTAGGTTTGTATTTGACCAATTATATATAATTTAATATTATGTAGTATTTAATAAAAGTATTTAATATATAATATATATATTTATTATATATATATATGCTTATATATATATAAAGTTGTTGATATATTATATATATTAGAGTGAGTGAGCTTATATTTGGAGATCCCTGATATGTGAGTCTGTATATTATATGAGAGATGGGTTATTATATTTATTACACATATGGTATAGAGTATAGTGAAGTGAGTAGAGTATGATATAGTAGGTTAATATATTTGTGGCTATACTCTATCCGAGTGAGTGAGAGAGTGAGTGAGAGAGTATTATTAATGTATGTATATACCCCCATATATATCTAATCTCATAATTATGTGAGTTGATGGTTAGTGTGGACTTACTGAAAATTATTTAGAATATTGTGTGTATTTCAACGAAAATTAGTGTTCACTAATTTAGGAGAGCCTTCTTTTATTATATTCAATCAAAAACTATAAACTAGCTCTCTAAAACTAGCTCTGCACCGCGCTCACATGAGTGAGAAGAAACATGTATATAAACGGTATTTCTAGCTTCAATGATATCATCAGTTTTGCTGATGGACACTAAAAGTATTTATTTTCGAGTAAAATGTTTTATTTTAAGAAAAATAATGACAGAAGAGGAGCCTAACTCTTAAAATACACATTTCTCTATATCAGTATCTTAAAACAACAATAAAAACAAAATTCCTGTGATAGCGGTGAGAGGGGAATTGGGAATAGGTATTCGGTAATAACTTTAAAGGCAAAAGAAATGTAACGTAGGAGATATGCTAAGGAAACCCACGATAAAAAAAAACAGCTTATCACAGAGTTGTGATTGTTGTTAAGAAATAGTTGCACCTCCCCTTAATAGAGTTGAAAAGTTAAATTATATAACAAAAAAAAAAAAAATTCTAAGATTATCACGAAAAGTCACAACTATAAATAGGAAAAAAAATCTTTAAAAAATGCAATGGAAAAATGCACAAATAAAATTATTTATTGACCATACTTCTGAGCAAGTAAATTTACCATTTAAAAATATAACTTTTCCAGAACAATTTTATTACAATTGATGAGTTATATCACCTAATCCAAATAAGGAGAAAAACAAAAGGAAAAAGGGACCCATACCCAAATAAATGGTTGACATTACAAAAAAATTGGGTAGACATTTGTATAAAAAAAAAAAAAAAAAAAAAAAAAAATCAGGTTATTTGGTATTATTAGTATCGAACGTATCCATTGTCTTCATTTTCAAACCACAATATCTCCTCCTAACCCCTAAGGGCTAACCTGAGGGCGCGAGACGATCCTAAGGCTGCGTGCGAGCTGTAGAGAGTAGAATTGGGTTTTTTTGGATGTGTCGGCCATTGGCTTTAGTCCCCGGAAAAAGACATTTCAAAAATTGGTAGGTGCCATGGTCGAATAAACCATACTTCCCACTCATCCAAAAACACATGAATAAATGTTCGAATTTTAAATCATAATCAAAAGTATTATACAAAGTCTACAAGTATATGTGTGGGGCGTGCAGCGGAAAACGTACGATATATAGGTGTGCATGCGACTTTTAATAATATATTGGAGAGAGAGCATATACACTATTATAATGTTAGAGGGTGGTAATAGTGAGGCATGGAACAAAGTCTGAAAAGACCAATGAACTGTATCAGCGGCTAAAATGCTTGCAAGACGTGAAATAATGAGATTCTGTGAGACTAATTTCCCGGATGAATCGTGGTTATACTGACGGCGGAGTACTGGAGGTAATATCTGTCTCCAATAAATAAGCAAGGCAAAAATTCATACATTATTATGTTCTGCAAATATATATATATATATAGTATATATATATTATATATATATAATATATATAGTATATAGTATAGTATATATATATAGTAGTTAGTATATATAATATATTATATATATATAATATATATATATATATATACTAGTATATATAGATATATATATATATATATATATATATATATATATAAATTGAGTGGGTATACAGATGTCGTCACTGCCCCCTGAAATGCTGTAATATTGGACCGGGACAGGAGGACCTGTCCCAGGGACAATCTCAAAACTGAACGTGATAAGTGTTAGCGAAAAAAAAAGTTAAATTCTATGCATCAGATTTAGTTCGCGAAGGAGTGTGATAATGATGGGACAGGGGAATTTGTCTCCGGGATATTATAATTAACCTATTTGATCAAAGTTAACCAATCTTCCAAAATAATTATTTGTCCGAGGCAATGAATATCCCTAAGAAACACAATAAAACCTATTTAAATTTACCATTGAAAAGGAATATGCCAAAATCTACAAAAGATTATTTTCAAATTCATATATTTCCATCAGCGGTTCTGGAGTTTAAGGTATGCAGTATTAGCAGTTTTTAATTGAATAACCTAACCAAACCGAGTTACTGTAAAGTTTGTGGAACAATATATACTGGCTAAAGAAAAAGTGTTTCAAGAAATTAGGGAAATTGTGGATTGAAAGAAAGGAATATTAAAGGGATAGCCATTAGTTAAATCAATAATTCGTGAGAGTATTATGGGTAATATTTGATAAGTACACACTAATTACATACTAATTTATAATTATAAAATAAAGGGGTTAAATCAGAAAGAATTATATACAAAGACGTCAGATAGAAAGATAAAAATTTGGAGAGCTTTTTAAAAGATTTAAATAAGACGTTTAATAGGTTTGGCAATACACTGAAATGAGTAAAATTTGAGAATCAATGTAACAAAAGTAAAGAAAAAAAATGTGTTCTTCTGATAACAGTAAATCTAAAAAAGATAAAAAATAACATAAGGAGAGGATAACAACTGAAGAAGAGAATTTAGAAAATAGAATTTAATATAGAAACGATGGAAAGAGAAGATATGCATAAAAAATGGAATTTAACATAGAAACATGGAAAGAGAAGATAATATGCATAGAACATAGAATTTAACACAGAAACGATGGAAAGAGAAGAAAATATAGAAAATAGAATTTAGCATAAAAACGATAGAAAGAGAGGAGAATATAGAAAATAGAATTTGACATAGAAACGATTTAAAACTAACATCGTTTACAAACTAGTCAAAAAAAAAAAAAAAAAAAAAAAAAAAAAAAAAGAAAAAAAGAAGGATTTTATTCGAGTTTTCAGTTCAAGGTCACTGCCCTATTTTAAGAAGGAAACTACTCTAGGTAATTGCTATCTAGGATCCGTACAAGGAATCTAACCCTAGCCCCTTACCATGCGACTAAAATATAAATATACCAATTAAAAAGACTTTCAAAGTAAATTAAGAATAAAGAATGAATAAATTATGAGAAAATGAAATATAATAAATACAAAATATATGAAACTTGAAAAAAAAAACGAAAAAAAACTTGAACTTGAAAAAAAAAAGAAAACATCGAAAAATCTTAAATTCTCCAAAACAGATCGGTGTAAAAAGTGCTTTAAAGTAGCAATGGTAAAGTAACAAGGTAACAATGCCAAAGTAACAATGGATGTTTAAGTGAAGCAATTGCATCGCACACCCTTCAAATAAATGACTAAAGAAGTTAAAATGTATTGAGATTTAAATAACTTATTAGAATAATGAAAATGTATTGGGATTTTAAGAACTTTATATTAAAATAATGAAAATGTATTGGGATTTAAGAACTTAAAATAATGAAAATGTATTGAAATTTAAAGAACTTATTAAAATAATGAAAATACGTAGTCATATCATGCTTTGAAAAATATTTAGTTACATAAAAGCTAAAATAAAAATTATAACTGAAAATTAAAAGGGAAGAATAATTTTGCTGCAGGAAAAACTAGAATTTACCTAAAGATGAGCTATTACATTTCTCTAGAATTTACCTAAATATGAGCTATTACATTTCTCTAGAATTTACCTGAAGATGAGCTATTACATTTCTCTAGAATTTACCTGAAGATGAGCTATAACATTTCTCTAGAATTTACCTGAAGATGAGCTATAACATTTCTATAGAATTTACCTGAAGATGAGCTATAACATTTCTCTAGAATTTACCTGAAGATGAGCTATTACATTTCTCTAGAATTTACCTGAAGATGAGCTATAACATTTCTCTAGAATTTACCTGAAGATGAGCTATAACATTTCTATAAAATTTACCTGAAGATGAGCTATAACATTTCTCTAGAATTTACCTGAAGATGAGCTATAACATTTCTATAGAATTTACCTGAAGATGAGCTATAACATTTCTCTAGAATTTACCTGAAGATGAGCTATTACATTTCTCCTGGCCTTTTGGAAGATTTGTTCGTCTCCCCAATTCGGATGTTCAAGTTGAATTCTTTCAGCTAATATATTATGCCAACGAAAAAACAATATCCCAAAAGCAAGAATGGCTGGATTTTGGTTAACTCTCAAGTCTCCAAGCACTGCAAATATAAAAAATGTTGAAACAAAATATAAAGATAAAAAAAAGATATTGAATGTAAATATAAAAATAGTAAAATATAAAATACAAAAAATCTTGAATATAATATAAATAAAATTATTAAAATTTAAATAAAAATATATAAAAAATTGGATATAATAAAAATATAAAAATATTTAAATATAAAATATAAATATAAAAAATATTGACATTTAAAATGTAAATATAAAAAAATATTGAATGTTGATATAAAAATATTGAAATATAAAAAAAATTTAATATAAATATAAAAATATTGAAATATTAAATATAAATATGAAAACTATTGAATGTAATCTAAAAAATAAAAATATTGTAATATAAAAAGTAGATATAAAAAAATAATATAAATATAAAAATATTGAAATATAAATATAAAAATATTGAATATAAATATAAAATATAAATATAAAAAAAAAAATAAAAATATAAAAATATATTGGTTAAAACTCATAAAACTTCAAAACTATAAAAAGCAAGACCGCTTGGCCTTAGATATTAAGTTTAATTTCCATTTAGAAGTTTCCTAAACTCTTCTTCTTAAAGAGAATATAAAAAAGTATTAAAATCCTTTAAAATTTCACATAAAAAAAAAAAAAAAAAAAAAAAAAAACTTACTAAACATGTCTTCAGGATTTAAAAATTTAAGAACGTGTGGGATCGGATTATTTTCCATCGGGATTCTTTCCGTGTTCTTAGGTGGCATCGAAGAGTCCTCAGGATCAGTACGAAATGTACCGTTAGAAAACGATCTGAGCATGTTCAATCTTGCTTCACTTGTACTGTATACAAAACTTCCATCAATCCACGATGTCATTGTAATTTAATCTAGAAAATACTATTTTATTTATATCTAACATTCTAAGTAAGTATAGTATATATTATATTTAATGTATATATATATATATATATATATATATATAGTATACTATTATATATATATTGTATATATATAGAAGGATATATATCAAAGTTATATTATGAAATTATATATATTTATAGTTAATATATAAATTTTAGTATATATACACTTTTATATATCATACAGTATACATAATATATAGTATATTTAAGTATAGTATATATTAGTATATATATATTGATACTATAATATTGGTATATATATATATATGGGTTAATTGTAAAAAGTTTGTTTTATAAATAAAAGGGTTTTAATGGGCATTTTTGGGCTTTACAAAATATTATTAGGTAATACTATTCTAATTATAATAATATATTATATATATAACTATTATGTATAAGATAAAAATGTTCAAACATGAAGTAGCACAAATTTTATTTATATATTTTTTTTAAATGTATTTACTACTGATTCAAAAGCTATATATATATTAAAAATATATATAGTAGTATATATGACATACCATATTTATATTATATCTAAAATATATATATCTTATGTACTATATATATATATATATATATATATATATATATATATAATAACTAATATAGGCAGGATAACAAAAGGATACTTGCTTATTTTTGAACCAGATTGTTAAACAGGTTTCTGGAATGGATTGTGTTCGAGAACTGAGGTACTCATATATATGTATTCCTATATTGTAAACCTAAGATTATAATCCCGTATATAGTTATTATATATGTATACCTTATATATAATAAATTATATTATATTAGTATTATATATGATTAATAAATAAAACCTATATAGGTATTATATATTACATATATTATATATATATATATATATATATATATAATATATATATATATATATATATTGGGAAATCCTTCACAACTCGACAAAAAATTTACACCATTACTTCAATAGAGCATTTTTGACTCCTTAGACACAATATAAATGAAAACTATATTAAAAGAGCTACTCTAGCTTACTGATCTAAACATATTAATCAGATATGAACTTAAAACCTGTGTTGTAGAACTATCTAGAAATATATTTGCGTTCAACACAACTACCATTAGATCTAAAAATTAATAAAAACAAACTAATTATTTTTAAAATAGTAACATATGCTGTTCAATTTTTGTTTTCTTTTCCTTTTTTTATAAAATCAACTGATTCTGAAAAAACACAGAGAACATTTAAATTCAAAATACTTTATTGAATCTATTTGTATGGAAAAAATACTTCCATACGAGCAGAAAAAGTCTACATTATATTCGATAAAACTTTAACAATAACACAAAATTAAAATACAGTATATATAATTACGCTTTCGTACATTTTATCATAGCAGTTACAACTGCAAAGTTATTATAGCAGTAGCGAATGGTAACCTTTATGCTGTATTAAGGAGTATATTATTGTTAATCTTAATACTACATATCTTAGTATTTATCTTGATTTTTAATACTACAAAGATATAACAAATTAAACTGGCTGGTATTAAATTTTGTTTAGTGTTTCATTGATTTTTTTATCATTATCAAATACCCAAAATATATAGGTATATATATATATTATATATATATATATATATAAATAAAATACTTTTATTTTACGAACAAATATCCTTTGATATATATATACATACATTGATAATTTTATTTATTTATATATATATATATATATATATATCATATATATCTTTCGTGTTTTACATTTGTTAATGTTAACAAATTATTCATATATAAGGTATGTTAGGTTTTTTATGTTTTTCATGACATTAAGAAAGCTCATTATTTTTGTTTCCTTTTGTTAGAATGACTTAAAGTCCGCGTTCACACTTGCTCTGTTTTCTTGTTTACCTTCCAATTAATCTCATTATAAAAGGAGCAGTTTTATTTTAATATTTTAGTTTATCCTCTCGACGTAAATTATTATTCATTTGTCCACAAATGAGTGTTGAAAATAACCCGATATCTCAATACATAATAAACGATATATATTATATAATGATATATATATATATTTATTCACTATTATAATTATTTATTTATATATATACTTATTTATAATTGTATTTAATTAATATATATATATTATATAAGATATATTATAAATACCCCTAATATATCTATATATAATATATAATAGTATATAGAGATATAGATATAGATATAGTATAGATATAGGATTTAGATATAGAGTATGAGAAATAGAATATTAGTATACTCGATCCTTATTATTATATATTAATATTGTTATAGTATATATATATTATATATATATATATATATTAATATATATATATATAATATATTATATATTAATATATATATATAAGCCCCCTCCAATGCGAGGGCGTTAGCCCCTCGCTCAATAGACAAAGCCTTGCTCCGTTAGGAGCAAGCCAAAGGCTTGTTGAATTTCAATCTTCAAGAGACATTTTCGAAACTATGGCATTTGGATTGTAAATTACATTATTAAGTCAGTAATTTTTATGTAATAACTATATGATTATTTGAGGCGTGTCTGTTAAAGTTATCAGTAAATTGTAAATATGCTTATATATAGTTTATTGCTTTAAATACGAGAGTTTTCTATGTCAATACGTTTGACAAACGCATTACTGAAGACAAAAAAAAAAGGGGAAAGACCCTTTTTTTTTTTTTTTTTTTTTTGCAAATAGAAAAAACCCCCCCCCCCGGGCACAGCCCTATCAAAAGGACCCTATAGGGTGATAGTCAATTAACGTCCGAAGCCAAGACCGAAGAGAAAAACTAACGTTCTCCTACCCGACAAGTTGCGAACCTGGGACCCTCGCTTTGTTTGGAGTGTGCCTACCGCTGAACTACCAGGATCTTTTACATGGTGAAAGCTTGTAAAAATATAAAATAATAAATATGGTAACCTTCCATAGATAGGTTGTAATTGTCTGTGACAGTTCATTGATGTCCACAAGCTCAAGATCAACTTAGATGATGATATGAACATTCGTTTTGCATCGTAATATAATGAAAAGACAAACTAGGAATTGAGAAGGCGCTGAAGCTCATCACAGTATATAAAGAATTATTAAATGAATTGAACATCTGTTTGGAATCAGAGTCACTCGGCTTCAACGTAAGGGCGGATCACTTGAAGATTGAAGGTGGTCTCACAAAACATCTGTGGGCTCAGTGGATGGACAGTGGTTGTCAGGACTGACAGGAGGTCATAATAAATTTACGTATCATCCAAAGTTCTTTGCAATTGTATTTCTATAATCAATAACGTGACATATTTACATTTACATATATTGGTCTCTGGTTGAAAATATATTGGGTATTTGGTGATTGTATATATATTTATTAACGTGATATTAAATACATTTTTGATATTGGTATTTTGGTCAAAATATATGGTGAAAGTTATTGTGCATTTTATTGTGTCATATTGGTATTGGAGTGAAAACATAACTGGATTGTATTTTGAATCAACGTGACTTAGGCTAATAGAAAACAGTGTGTACACCTAAATTGAGAATAAATCATTCATGGGAAATAGTGAGATGAGTGGTGTCCCACAGGGTCAGTGCTGGGGCGCCACTATTGTTCTCATATATATAAATGATTTAGATCCAGTGGAATTAAATGGCAATCGGAATGAGTTTGCAGATGATCTATAAAGAGTGGCCACCTCAGTTAGAATAGTGAAGGATGCTATAAAGATTAAAAATGATCTCTGATAATACTTCTTGGGGTGGGCAGATTAAGTTGCGTAAATGATTTTCAAGTAACGGTAAGGTTTCTTCACCTAGGTTAATCATCTCATAAAAGTTTTAACTCAATATGAATGGGGATCGTTGGCTTGAGTCTGTGTGACCAACTGAAAATGGATTTTAGGTCTCGTCTGATATATTATATATGCAGCTTAATTTTGAATAAGTAGCTATCAATGTTTGCGAAGTCTAGAATATAAGCTAATAAGATCGCTGGGAATAATTCATTGCCATGTTCTTTACAAGAAAAGGATCGTAATAAGATAAATCAATTGTATAATTAGCTTTAATGTTAGGTCTTTATTCTTCTTTTTTCCTCCAGTTTTATATTTCTTTTTAAAATATTTTCCTCATGAAGTAATCTTGGGGTGGAGTGGGGAAGGTTAGAAGTACCAAAGTGATTTCATTTGCAAGTACTTAGATATGCTTATGTTTAACTTGTGGTGAAAAGTCTTTTCTGGTGTTTCGGGGGTAATGAGCTATTGGAGCTAGGCTTGAAGGTGTTAGGATGTTTTCTGTAGAAAGGTGATTTCTCAGATAGGGACATGATACAAAGTCTACAAAATATTTACTCTATTTCTTTTCATTCTTGTAAAAATTTTTTCCATAGTAGATACATGGACAGGTGACTCAGGGGGCATAATAAGCTCAAGAATTTTAAGAAGCAAAGCATGCCTATCTGTAATCAGAATAGCTATGGCCTTCACTAATAGGGTTTTATAAATATTTGTGACATAGTTCCTGCCAGAGTGAGGTTGTTGATGATGCCTCGTGATTGCAAACATTCTTCAAGAAACGGTTAGATTTCGCTTTTATTGGATGGGTTGGTGTATCCATATATCATATTTGACGAAGCCAAAATTGGCGGGTTTTTTATTATATGCAGTTTTATTGTTAGATTGTGCACTGATGTGACCATATAACTTAGTTATTAATGCATTGTTGGAATGGTTTGGGTATTCATATTTTATTAGATAAAAGAATTAGGATGAATCGTAATTGGTGATTTGTTGTTACTCAACAAATTGACAAGCCTAGGGTGCCTTGTTGGATTTGCATGAGCATGTTGGGGAATTGGTTCTATTTACTCTAGCGCAGTCTCGATATAGGCTCCATAGTGGCTTTTTACTGTCTCTATATTCTAAATGTCTATTCTGTGATTTTCATAAAATTCGTAGGGTGACAACCCTCTGTGTGTCACATATTCCTCATATATATATATATTATATATATTATATATAATATACTATCCTACTCTACTTACTCTACTCTACTCTAACTGATTTCAGTTAATCTATAAATACTCTAATGATAGTTATCTATAAATATATGTTTATAACTCAATATATATATTATATCATAATATATATTCTTGCTTTTCATAAAAATCTGAAAGCTGGCTGTGTGACTTTCAGACTTGACTCTGATTCTGATCCAGCAATACGATTTAGATAATTCCGTGAGATATAAAGCCATGTTTATTTAATCCCACTAAAATCTTTATTCATTTTAACACTCTTAATCACCTAAATATTTACATATTAAAATTTATAAGACAATTTATTCATTAGTTTAATGATCCTTACGAGAAATAAAATTATAAATAAAAATAAACTTTTCTCCTATTTTGGTTATCATCGACCATTTTAACATACAGAGTGTATCATTAATATTTTTAATCTGACCTTAAAATTTTTCCAAAATTTTCTTATACCTTTTTTAGTGTAAAATAGCCACGACTTTTTTGTGGTCTTTTCAATTCCCTTTATGTACCTCTATCGAAATGTTAATGATAAATTCACAATACAGTATATATATCTCTTATACTATATATATATATTCATCTTACTATATTATATTAATATATTTATTATATATATGTATTATATATTACTATTAATATATATATATTATCTCTCTTTTTCATTAACTATATATATATATATATATATTATCCTATATTTATATATATTACTCATATATGATATATTATATATATCTTATTACTCTATTTATATATATCTTTACGTCCGTATGTTACTATCCGATATCAAGAAAATAGCAGGCGCCGAATAGCGATACTCTCATCATTTTTTTAGTGTTGCCGATCTCTGATATACCGTATAACTCCCTCTGTGTGATTACTGATACTTTATTAAAATATAAAATATACTCCTCTCTCAGTAAATACGATAGAACATTTGTGGCACATCTGCTAGGCAAATCTCAAGATTGCCAATTCCTGATACAAACAATACTTAGTCTATCATTTAATTTCATATTTGGTTGTTGCCATGTATTGATCACTTTTATTTCTAATAACTAAAATAGTTACTATTTAAGAAAAAGATTCACTTTTCACGACATATATCATCTATTTACTTCAATTTTTTTCTGTTTATGTGTTTTTTTATCAAAAATAATTCCATTTCCATTTTAAGTAAGTATTAACAAAGTTTTAGTACTCTACTAGGTTTTTATTGTATTTAACATGATTACATATTTACCAAGAAGGCATATCTTATAACTAGCTACAATATATAAAGTAATAAAAATAATGAAGAAGGAGACCTATCAAAAAGCATTGCAAAAGTTTAAATATATAATAAAACGTGCCTCTATATTACTTCCAAACTCTATGACATATATAAAATTTCTCCTTTTAAGATTATGACTAATCACATTCAATACTCTCATCATCAAAAATTCAGAAAATTGTGATAGCAAAATACATTATAAGTGCTTTCCTCTAGTATTGGGCGAGTAGGACTGTCTACCTTTTTGTGGCGCTTGTGTTTTACATTCTCCTACTACTACTATAAATATCGCTCTCTTTCCTAGAACTCTATGTAGGAGCGTGACTGATAATTATTTGCCTGCAGCTGATAATAATGAAAGCCTTTTGGCCCATTTCATGGCTCCAAATTCTCCCGCATGCAAATTATTCTCTTCTGTAGGCCGATTTCATTGTCTAACTCCATCACTCTCCATTACTCCTTCATTTTAAAAGAGATCGCAAATTTGAATTATCTTTGTTCTTGATGACTGTCCTTCTTCTCAGTTTTTCAGATGCAGTGTTTCCTATGGTGTGATTTTCCTTTGACGGTGAATGTCAGATGTCAATTGTCAATTTCGGCCTATCCGAACTTATTCAAATAGTACTAACATATTACAAATTCATCATCTTTAGTAGGTTTATTTTGCTTGAAAGCTCCTATACCCTCACAGTCAATATTTCAGGCTTTTTTCGTTGCTCTTTAAGTAGGTTGCAGATAAGTGCTAGTGACTTGCAACTTCTCTCGTCTTTTCTCTCTTATGTTTATTTTTTTTTTTCTTTTTTATTTTTTTTTGTCAAGTGAGCCAAAGCTCCTCAGTTATGCTATTATTATAATATTTTAATGCATTTAGAAGCTGGTTTACTTTCGCGTCGAGGTGCCATTCTCGTGGGTGTTTTCAGCTTAGCCTTACAGGAATTCCTTATCTAAACTCCTTATTATTTATTCTTTTTTTTTCCCCCTGATATCTTATATCCTACCCTACAGTTGTCATACTTATTTATATAATCTATATCTAGGCTCTACTCTCTATTATTGTCATGAACTCTCTATTAATAGGAGTGGGCTGTTGAATCGCCTCATATAAATCATCTACCGCTAAAATTATCGCTAGAATGTACATAGACGTACAGGCTTAACGCTGAGGATCAATTCAAATTGGTAGGATAAACACAGATGATGGAAGAGAATTCCACTCAGAAACGAGGTGGTCAGGATAACGAACAGTAAGCATCGTGCAGCGGAATCCACTAGTCTCGAAAGTTACTAACATTTCACTTAACTAACAAAACTCATTATCGTGCTTTAGACATCACAGTGCACCACTTTGTGCTACGTATGGTGGCAGTCTGTAAACGGTTGGTTGGTACGCGATGTTGGATAGTTCCTCTAATTCACTAGATGCACTTTGCTTCTAACAGTCCTTATCTATAGGCTGATAATGTGTGGTATTGTTAGCACTCCAATCACTATCTCGTCTCTCTCCTGCAAATATAAGTGGTCAAGTGAACTATGACAAGTCTCTACAGGACAGTTCTATATATAAGTTCTCTTGATTGGCCTTGACTCGGACCTATTCCAAAGCCGAGTCATACTGATACAACAGAGCTCACCCGTTCCCTCTACACAGATATTGAGCAAGAGTATTCTTTCTCTCTCCATATACAAGGAAGTAGATTGAGTAACCCTTGTATAGGTGTGAGTTATACTGAGCTAAGAGGAAAAAAAGTCTCGCACTTCAAACAGAACTCCCAGTTTCTTTGTATAGGCATGGTTTTTTTTACTGTGATTTGATGGTTTTTAACACTAGATATCACTTTTTTTTGTTTACTTGTTTTAAGGCCTAATGCGTATGTTCTATCATTTGTCTCACTAAGAAGAGATCGAGATAATCCGTCGAAAGAGATGAGACCCAAGTTAAGTGTCTTAGAGAGAGAGCATTTGTAGAAGTTGGGTGATTTCTTTTCAAGTGAATTATAAATTTCAACAATGCTTGATGACCTACTACTACTCAATCGGAAATTCTAATCCCAGATCAAGCGAGAATGATATTCGGAAAAAATTAAGATACGAGAGGTGCAATTCTCTACGATACGTAAAAGAGCGAAGTCAGAATCTGATATTGAGTTGAAGAATGAATGGGTCATAGTCATCGGCATATGAGTGGATATCGTTTGATGTGTAGGTGAGAAGATCATTGAAAGAATTCATTGTATTCGAATGCATGAATAATTAGGAGATAAAATAGAACCTTCTTGTAGCGATACATTCTCACTACTATTGACTCAGATAAAGATAACAGTTCGCCTCTCCTCATCTCAACAACAGCTCACACATTTGAATGGACTTGAAGAAGCTACAAAAATGGAAGCAAAGAAAGCAGGCAACCAAAGGAAGGGATGCTTGTGGGCCTTGAATCCTCTCAAATCAAAATGGACTTGATATGTCAAGTACAAAAATACAAGAAAGTCTTTCCCGTAGTTCTAATAGTGGAGGAAACACTCCATAAATCTGTATATTATGAAAGTATATGGTCCCAGTGATCTGGCATCGAACGCCGTACTCTCGGTAATCCAGATAAGAATCGACGGAAGAATGCATTTCCCAGAAATGATATTCTATAAGTAGATGCGAGTTGGAGAAAGTAATTTCAAAGATCTTAGAAAGATAGCAAGTGAGTAGTCTATAGGACGATAGTGTAGATTCAGGCATCATGAGTGCCAAGTCTCATCATATTTTTCCGCGAATAAGGTTGGACCATATGCGCGCGTTTCCCAACACTTAGAGGGAAATGTTGCTAGTATATTGAGCTAGAGATATAGTTGAAACGAGGGGTGGGGTCATGACACGGAAGACCCTTTCCTCATACAATCTCGGAGTAGGAATGCATCTCGTGGCCACCCGCCTTCCTAACGTTCATTAGATTAGATTTCAGAGGCTAGCTTCATAGCATCCCGACATCAAATGATCAATGACAGGTTCACAGACCATAGGACATCCATGAGACGGAGAAGGTAGGAGGATAGAGGAATACAGAATTCGTCCAGTGGTTGTATAATCTAGAGGATAATTACGGAGTGCCAAATAGAGATATGTATTGCGCCTTTTTATATTGGTAAGTATTATCAATAAAAGAATTCATCATGAGTGGAAATAAGTAAAGGAGGAAAGGATGATTTACAGATAGTTTGATTCAGAGGTGTATTTGGCTCAGAGGCCAGAGAGTAGTTGTCAGTAATGGAGAATAATCAAGGAGGCCAGCTAGTATTTTCGTTTAATGAAGTCCGCTTTTCGCTTATCGAAGAGTAATCTAGCTAAAACGATTTTATGCTTGGATGAAATTGCAAGAGTGATATGGAGAACGAGATTTTTCCACATCTCACCGGAATAATTAGTCTTCTGCCCTAGATATGCAAGGGAACAAGCATACTGATCGCACATAATTGGATTTGAGGTAGAACAGATTTTAGTATCATAAGTGAACGGAATGAACTGCTCTTCTTTCCTACCATTATGCAAATTACAGTTTTACCCTACTTATCTCTCTCTGATCAGATATTGAAGCGTCTTAAGTCAGTCAAAGGCAGTCACATGTCATATTATACGTGATTAGCGTAGAAGCAACCGCATATGCCCCCCAATATCGGCTCTTCTCCCCGATCAAATGTGTCGCTCAGAAAAACGTGCCATCAGGGCAGTAATTTGTAACTCGTAGTATATTTCGAGAGAAAGTATTATCTAAAATTAAGTGTGATATTACAGGTTCGTGTCAGATTCCGATAGGAGGCGAGGTGGCTGTATTTAATAAAGAGAGATAGTTGACTATATAGTGGTGAAACTAATAGGTCATACGTGTTGTTCAATCGAATGCGTGATATATTTGTGGACGATCCGGAATGTTCGTTGTCATGAGTATTCTATTTCTAATTCCAGTTGCTTATACCAGATCGTGATTGAGATATATATCGATCAGATTCGGTCTCTCCTTTCTCCCAACTACATAATTCAGTTTTAACGAACAGGAATCACTCAATTCCAGTTAATTTTGTGTACATTGAAATTACCTATAATAAATAATGACCTCGCTATTTGGATGAGAAGATATACAGTCTCCTTATCGTGAGATAGTAAGTAAGGTTAATAAAAATAAGTGCATGAATAATCTTGTTCTAGATACAGTAGCAGAAGCATAAGAATATCGTAGAGAGACCAAAGGAAGAGTAGATTGAGTTAGTAAAGACAGATACATGGAGTTAGGAGATTCGAGATTCTTCTTGGAGTATTCGTTGTTTATTTTTGGGATTATGTTATTTTTTTAACTATAGGCATTACTTTCTCTATCCCTTCAGATTTATCTTGTGTGTTTTTTGTTGTCTGATCGTAGATTTGAGATTAGTTTTAGGATAGTGACGTTATTATGGTTGTGATTTTATATTAATCTGAGTTGAAGGATAATTCTTAGCCATTGCTGGGTCTCAGACTCAGTTGTTTTAAATAATTTAGGTTATTGAGTTATGTTTATGTAGTGGTTATTCTCATGGATTCAGTATGTTTATGATTGTGCAAGCATTTGATGTTGGTATAGAGTCTTAAATATAGATAATCTATATCTTGTTGTGTATTAATTTGTTTCTCATACACGCACGACTTGACTATCTGTCTTGCTTTTTGTTTTATTTTTATTCTATTCGCACATACATTATACAAATAATAATGGTATTATAAAATATTACGCAATAGTAATGTCTTAAAACTTCAATAGTAGTAATTATTTATAATAAATTATTTCGTTTATTTTCTTTATCACTTTAATTTAATAACGTATAACTCTCCTATTTACTATCGCTATATTAAATATTGATTAATCTAGAAAGTAATAAATACTATATATATATATATTATGTATTCATTGTCGTCCTTCATTAAAATTTCTAGTGTATTTCAACTTATTAAATAAGGCGAAGTAGAGTATATAGTTAACAAATTATATATGCAGCAAATAGGTTCTCTTTATTGTAAAGACAAGTTGGAAGAAACGCTAAAAATCTAAGTTATAAAAGGAAATCGTAGGAACACAAAAAATCATAACTTGGTATATGACTATCTATACATGTAACTAGTGATTCTATTATTGTAATCTAAAAGTTTCCTCATAATCTTTCTTTCACGACAATAAACAGTAAGAAATATGGCTAAGTATCGGCCATTTTTACCGAATACCGATACCATCAAAAATGGTCGTACTCAACTCAGTGATATGATACAAATCTTCAATAAATCCTGATCTATATATCCTATATATCTATATATCATATATATATATATATATACTTCATATTATTATATACTCTATATATTAATATATATATATATATCACTATATCATAATATATATACGGTATATATATTTATTAATATATTTTATATAATATATACTTTATATATATTATACCTTATATATAATATATTATATATATATATTACTTCTATTATATATATTACTAATTATATATATATTAGTACTTTCTTAATATACTATATATATAATATATATATATATATATACCTATATATAATTATACTATATATATATATTATCTTCAGTACTATATATATCAATTATATATATATCTATATATATCCTTTATATTATTACACTATTATATCTATATATATAATATAATCTATATACCTATATATTTATACTTATATATATCTTTATATATTATCTATACTATAATTTTTAATTTACTTTCTGCATACTACATGCTATTTCAGGAAATTAGTCTCTAAAGCTATTATCCAACCTTTCTCAAATAAACAAGGGATGGCAAAATAAGCATTTAAAAATTATTACTATTCCTTATCTGAATTTTTACTCTTCAACTTCAGATTAGGTCGCTGTGGTACCTAATTTGTCTTATTTTCAAAATTTAAACTTTATTAAAATAAAATATTTTTTTTTGTGCGGTCTTTACTCCTTCTTTAGATTTCCTTGTTATAACATTTAAATCTGTTGCACTCTCTTTTGCTTTTCTTACTGTGATTGGTTAAGATTGTTCTTAAGTATTTTAATAAACTACCTACTACTCTACGGATATTAAAACATCTAATCAGCTTTTCAGTGATTCCTCTCTTCATAATCATTCTATTCACCCAATTACCTTTTTTCCTCTTTGCCCACACAACGGGTCTATCTATTACATAATTTGACTGAATATTTGTCATAATTGTTTGAACCATTCCCACATGACAAAATATTTTGTGCGTCTTTTACACTTCCTTATCCCTGTCAATTATATTTGTGCATTTCTCCAAAAAGGTGGTAGAATAATCACCATTTGAGATATCTAAGATCTTTTCTTTATAACTTCAATTTCAATCTGAATGAAAAACTTAATATTATATTTATGTGCCATTTTGAATCTCTCTGACTTCACTGCCCCATTCCCTATGCTACTCATTATTGTTAATATTAACTATTACGGTAAAGTTCTTAACAGTGCTATATGTCTTATAAGTTTCATGGCGACCAATTAGAACCTCAGAGAGTTCTTCTTGATGCATTTGTAAATGCAGAACTGTCTATGATCATCACGTTAGACATAAGAATACGTTCCCGCACTAAATGTGTCTAATGAACTTAAATAAATCTTCCATTGTGGTATATTCATTTTTTTTTTTTTATTGTGGCATGTGGTCTCAATTTTTTAACTCATTTTAAACATCTAGCTATATATCTTGGACTTGTCCATGACCATATTTCTTCTGTTGATATTATTGTGACGTTAACGGATATCTACCACATAGATTACAACATCATGATTTCAGTTTTTTAATGTGGAATCATTAATCCACAGATTTGAATATTTGCTTTTAATATGGAAACACCATACCTCCACCTTACTTTAATCCTTTTACGCCTGTATAGGTAAATGAATATCTGTATAATTTTCATATTCCTGAAAGTGCAAATTGACCATGCATGCTTCAGTACTGCAAATAATATTTAGAATTCTCTCTAACTATTGAGTATAACTAATCAGGCTCATCTGATGTTTGAGTAGCAAGGCAATCTTTGCTTTAGTTATTATTATTTATATATTATTATTATTATTATTATTATATTATTATTATTATTATTATTTATTATTATATATTATTTTCTATTATTATCATACTTATTATTAAGTATTCATGGCACAGTAACAACATAGGGTTATTCCTGTTATTAAACCTGTTAGAATTTTAAAACTTTGTTATAAATGAAATGAAATTCTTTTTTTTTTTCATGGTTTGGATTTTGTTTAACTTAAATTGTAAAATTTTTAAATGTTTCTTAATTTTTTTGTAAATATAATTATCTCAGAGAATAGTTTGCAGTATTTTTTTAATATGATTATTATTGTATGAAGTAGCATTAATATTATGGAGTTAGCATTGTTAATTTGTAACTTATAAATTTTAGTAAATTAGTTTATTATACTTAAATTAATCTATTATTTCATTAATATGAGATGTGGTTTTTGGATACAAATGTGGTATTGGTTTGGTAATTTTTTGGTATTCAGTTGGTAAATTGTTTAGGTTTATAAATTTCTTGGTTTTTGTATTCAATTTGTTATTGTTTTTTTTTTTTTCTTAAAATTTGGTATTGATAGTTATAACGGACTTTGTAATTTTTATTTTCTGTTTGGTATAAGATTAGTATCATATTGGGTTAAGTTTTCTTCAGATTGAATTTAGGTATAAAATTATATATTTTTCCTGAAAACGTGTATTGATATTTCAATTTTAGAATTATTATATATATAGTTTTTAACTAGTATTGATATCTTCTAATGTTTTGTTGTTCCTCTAAAATTTAAATTTAATTTGGAAATTTTACATAGTTATATCATATTATGTCAGAGTTTATTCAGAATTTCATATTGTAGCTTTTACATACAGGAGTTAGTATGTTTTTCACATGTATTTCTCTTATAGCTTGAAACTAAATAAGCTCAGGTCAGGTAGCTTTATATTTGATCTTGTAAAATTATAGATCTTTAAAAATAAGGAATTAAATGAAAGTTTTCAATTATAGCAAGGACTATTTCAAGACTGGGAGTTTATTGCACATTCTTAAGAAATTGCTAAGTCATAGTCCTTTTTTTTTTTAATTTAAGTTATGAGAAAATGTATTTATAAAATTATTTTAATACATAACTATAGAATATAAAACTCCAACAGGCTTTGCGCATTCCAAGCAGTAGTTATTCAAAATAAATCCACTGCAAATACTATTAGTTCTTAATTTATTCCCTTGGCATGGG
The DNA here is from genome assembly GCA_015478945.1 of Trachelipus rathkii. Classification (NCBI taxonomy): domain Eukaryota; kingdom Metazoa; phylum Arthropoda; class Malacostraca; order Isopoda; family Trachelipodidae; genus Trachelipus; species Trachelipus rathkii. The sequence continues at coordinate 19,622 of JABUQX010007582.1, read as the reverse complement.
TTAGGTTGACCTTGCATGACCTTTTGGTGTGAAAATATTTTATGTATTTAGACTGTATAGCTAAAAGATTTTTATTTTTAAGACCAGGCGCTAGTTTTATTGTAATAATTAGTGACTTCCCCCCCCTCATACAAAAAAAAATTATCCGTTGTGTTTCTTGATAACTTATTAATAAACCCATGTAATTTTAGTTTGATAAAAGGATTTTACAACTTATGATTAACCACTCAGTCAAAATAAATTACATCCAATTCATATTATGCTACTGCTCCTCAATTGTGTTCTTTAAAGTAGTAACCACCACAGAAAATAATCACATCTATCTCCATAAAATAGTATCCTGTTACTGTTGTTACTGAAGCATTTTCCAATCTACGACATAGCTTTTTTTATTTTTACGCTATTTAACAAATGTAACAGAAACAGATTGAGAGTCCTGAACATTGACAAGGAAGTAAATATAAGCTTTCTCATTTTGAATCATATTTTTATTCTACCAAATCTTTTCCCAGAAAGAATTCCTTTTTAGTTTCGCCCCTATATAATTTTTTTTTCCCTTCCTTCAATTACATAGGCCATTCTTGTTATTCTTAACATAGCAGCACCTTCATCCATAATAATGTTCCTTAACTAGCTATGTACCCTCCTACTGTGACTAGAACTCAGTTACGATCTATAATACATGAAGTTCTCTGACTAATTACTTCTATCTTGAATAAACAATACATTGATTATAAATCTTGCATTTATTATTTGATCAATTTTCTGACAAATTGGAGGAAAATTGTTAAACACTTTCAAATTACTATTCATAACAAAACTCAAATCCTGTTTGTGGTGGCCATTAAGTTAACCCTCTCCCCAATTAATATAATGTTATTCTTATTTGAATATCTCATTCTCTATCTTCTGCTAAATTTGCTAAACTAAAAACTTTTTTTTTTAAATTATTTTATTGCAGTAAGTGTTGTGGTGTTGTGTTTGATCTGAGAGATCTCAATATTTCGTGCTTTGTAATTATAATACATTAAAGCTGCCAGTGGCTGATTTTACTTAGTTTGATAGATATATGAATGAATCTTAATCATGTTTGAACATAATAAAAGTAAAAAAATTTGTTTATATTTCTAAAAAAAATTGTTATAATTAGATTCTTTTTTAAAACAGGTCAAAGTTTATTTACAGCTTTAACCAGATGCTTTACTTAAAAATTATATTACCGATATATTTATGGATCACATGTATAAAGGCTTCATCATGGTCTACATCATTTATTGGCACTCATGACCCCATTCTTTGTGTCAAGTCGGCACCTAATGAGATTTTACCTTGTAATCATCAAGTAAGTTTCCTTTAGACATTTGTACTCGCATCTCATTGCCCATTAACAGAACTGTTCTTTATATATTATATATATAGTATACTATATATATATATTGTATTATATATATTATATATTATATATAATATATATATATAATATATATTACTATTACTATATATATATATATATACTATATTATTTTGTGATTGATGAATTTAGAATCAGACAATATTTATACAGTAGTTTAACGTTGCCATAATTTTATTGTAGAATAAGATAATCTAGAAACTTGATATGAATACGGTAGTTAGATATTGAGAAACTCAGACACAAAAAAAGCATTTTTTAGGAATAAAATGGACTTGAAATTATGATGACATTGTTCCCTATATATATTATTACTATATATATTATATATATTATTATCTATATAGTATATATATTACTATATATATATATTATATAATTAATAATATATATTTAATACTATCATATATATTACATATATATTATTACTATATATATATTATATATCTTATATTACTTATATATCTATATATATATAATATATATATATTATATATATATATTATCTATAGATATATATATATAATATATATTCAGCTTGAAGATGAAGTGAGACTTAGTTTGATTTCGGAGTGGAAATACAATATTCACTACATGTGAGCCATTATTATGCTAGCAATAATACTAGTCTTATTTTTATAATTATTATTATTATTATTATTATTTGCTATTATTAATTAGAATCGCTTGTGCGCGTAGGAGGTTTGACTCGCCGACTTTTATGCGAGAGGACACAGTTTCAATCCTCTGTGTAGCAGTTTGGAGTTTTATCCTCCTGGGGGCAAGAATTAAAACTCGACTGCGAACTTGTTGGGGTGGCCTTGGTTTGGGATAGCCGGCCTTAATAAAGTTCGATTTCCTGTAGTCTCCATGTTATCCCTGAATCGTATGAAAAGTGGATAAAGCATGTAAAAGGAAAAAATAAATTACTGATTAATTTTTTATTCTTCTTTAATATAAATTGAAATTATTATTATTTCATTTCTTATTATTAATTAATTTTTTTTATATTTATTTTAGCCTGCTGATCGTTTTATGATGTTGATGACTGAAAGCGTTGACATGTTTACGTAAATGACATTTGATCTTTTATGTTTACAAATGGGTCACTTGGGAGTTGAACTTAGCTTGGCGTACACTGTTGCATTAAACATTCATTTTCCTCAAATCCAAATGGACAGGTCAGTAATGTTTAACTTCTAGTGATATATATACTATATATATTATATCATTATATTATATATATCTTATATATCATATATATTATATATATATATATATTATATATATTTTTTATATATATATTATCATTCATATATATTATATATCCTATTATATATTATATCTATAATCAATACCTCCTTTTCTTTTTGTCCCACAGACTGGGGGATATGCTTCGGTTGTGTGTCGTGTTCGAGTGTTTATACATGCATCGAAATGAGAAGTTATCGGAAGATTATGACACATCTAAGTCGAAACGAAAAGCCTAGCTATTAACTATTAGTCGAGACTCGTCGTAGTCAGAAAATCCTCCCTAGAGCTTCACAGGATGGCGATGGATCCTCACTATGGCAATATCCGTACAGTGAAAGGGTTTATCCCTGGACAAAGTCCAAAACCACACCACCTTACCAAATCCCGCCATTCACTGAATCCTATTATGCATCCTTTATTACTCGCTCTGCAAACTCACATTTCTCTTCCTTCGACATTCTTTACGTGACTCATCCAATTTTTTCCTATTGGTCTCCCAGCCTGGTATCCTGTCCCAACACACTCACCATATACATCGCTTTAACCAACCCGACTATCATCCATTCCTTTCACATGACCAAACGATCTCAACATACTTTCATGTAACAACATTTTATAATTTCTTTAATAAACACAACTCTCTAAATACGTTCATTTCCAAATCCACATACATAACTTTAATATGTTCATTAATCCTCATTCTTATCAATTCTTTTCAATCCTACCTAACACGCCCTTAAAGATTGTCCATCTGATATTTGAACTTTTTAGATTCTATACCTCCTATTTCCAGACATATAGTCTCATACTACATATACATTAACACTAGGTAACAACATATCCCTCTATGTCCAGACTCTAGCCGCACTCCAGATTAGTCCTTACTTCTTCAATCCTATATTTAATTGCACCAGCACCTTCCTGCCATTCACAACTTTTCTACTACTGCTCACAAATCTACTCCCTTTTCCCCCAAAATATATCCTAAATATTTAAACTCAGACACTCTTTTCATCCAGCTGCTCTACCATCTAACATAACTTTACTCTGAGGACTGTCTTCACTCTACAAAATTAACCTTACTCTTATCTATTTTTACTTTCAAAACTCCCTCCTTTATACACACTCTGCCCAAATCTCTCTACCAATCCCTCTCAAACTCTCTTCAGATTCACGACACAAAACCAATTCTCCGGATATAATAGGTAGGGACCCTCCACTCCACCTGCAATTCTTCCATATTCTAACCCATATTCAATCCTGCCACTTATATCTTCTGCTTATACCATCTCTAATTTTTTCATAACCCATCCATATACAATTGAATAACCAAGGGGACATACACATCCCTGCCTCTGTAACTCCGCTATTAATTATTAAACCTAAATACTTTTGAACACCAATTTAATTTTTACACATCGCTTCACTATGTCATAACATACTTTTGATTCTATTCAAAGCCTAACACAAACACCATATATTACTAACACCTTCTCTATTAATCTATCATACGCCTGTTTGCAAATCCATAAAGCCTCAAATAAATTTTATTCTTTCTCTCCTTATCTTCTTCTATCAAATTTTCTCATTTCATTTTGTTTATCATGTAAAGATTTATCCACACATCCTCTATCCCACACCTATAACAGCACTTGTTCTTCTTCACCAAAATTAACCTTCAGTCACTTGAATGCACGTCTTCGACTAAAAATACCATAACTCCTAACTATATATCTTTCCTATCAACACTCAATATACCTAATTCTCTATAATTCCTATACAGTTTCACTTACTCTCCTTAACTTATATAAGGCGTACTATTACTTGCTCTACACCACTCCTACCTACTGAACTATACCTCCTCCTATAACTCTTTTAATACACAACTTCAAATCCAATCAAAAACCATATCTTACTTCCATTCTTGAATCATTTCATCCAGTAATTTCATCTAATACCTGCTAGATTTAACCACTCTTTCAACTTTCCCGTCTTCCTTACCTTATCCTCTCTTGCTAATGTACCTCATCCTCCACAAAATACCTATTCCTTCTTGCACCCTGCAAATAACTGACTTACATTCACTATATATCTCATCATTTATAGCAATATTATACAGATTTTTCAAAGTGTTCATCTTCTCTCATCTCATATCTCATATTTCTCAGAGTACTTAAACACCATTCCTATTCATTTATTCTAAGCAAGTTCCCCTCATTCTCATTCTTAACCTTTCCTGCGTCTCCTTCCAGAAGAGCTTCTATTCCCTTGTAAGTCCTACACATTCATCCTTCTCTCAAACTGTTCATTTACCCCTCATCTTTTTTCCTACTTATTGCACTCTATCAGCTAATTCCCTTTTTTATCCCTATCTTATAATATACAAATACGTTCACATACTAATTACAATAGCCTTTAGATATCTCCACTAGGCGTTATCCTCTTTTTTACTTTATTATACACGCGTGCATCACCTTTACATTCCACCCACATAACTGTTAACCATTCTTACTTTCATACTTTAGTAAATCTACCTAACTTCCTTTGCACTACTAACGAACTGCTTCCCTTCATTTGCTCCCGATTCTGTTCAGTTCAACTTGTTTCACATTCACTGATTTACTTGGCGAGTGTTTTATTATACTACCACATTAATTGTCTTCTTGTTCATATTTACTTATTTCACTCTGTAGTCTGTAGCCTATTGTTGTCCTTCTCGTTCCTTCTATCACTGACCCCACTCATTAATTTTACATAGACAACATAAATGATCTGATGATATAACCATTCCTAATCTCTCACTTCGATTTAACTATTCATCCACTATATCGTACAACATTCTTATTCACAACAACATAAATAAACATACTTTTTCACTTCAGAACGCATCTCTACCTACCCCACTCTAGTATACTATGAATATTCTTATGCCCAAAGAAAGTATTACTTACAACATACCTCTCTCTTCAATCAACACCTTCCTACATTCTCATTTTCTCTCCGACACCTTCAAAAACTGTTATATATCATATCTCTTTTATGAATCCCTTATCCAATTCCATTTAAGTTCCCTCCACACAATCATCGAAGCTCCTCTTCTCACAACCATTCCAAAAACCATCATTCAGATTAATTAGAAAAATCGGCTCTCCAACCATTTTCCTAAGATGGACATACGTCACAACACTATTGACATTACCATTTAAACTTTTCAAACTTAAATTTTAATCATTAGTCATTCTAGTAACTCACACAATACAAAGTCTACCTATAGCTCTAGTACTAAAAGTCACATCATTAATCAAAATTGCACACTCTTCTCTCCCTCTCTCATTCTACTTTCGCACACACAGCTACACACACATACACTTGATCATTATACTATATACTATATATAATATATATGTATTTATATATATATCCTAGATATACTATACTATATATATATATATATATATATAATATATACTATATAAAAAATACTAATAATATATATTACTATATATTATCTATATTATATATATATATATAAATATGTGTGTGTGTTATGAGTTAATAAATTTTATACTCAAGCTGCATAATAAGACAGTCTTTTACTTAACATTTAGCTGATTAGCATTCTTTCACAAACTCTCTAATATAAATGGTTAGTAAAATATATTTAGAAAATTTTATTTTGAAAATGAAATTTCTCTAACTTTAATATTTAATACATTATTTCTTTAACTGAATGCTAGTTCACAGCAATAAATATGGAAGATCCGATCCATCATTATAAACACCCAGCTTCGGGTCAGAATCTGAGCCACTATTTTTTTTAGCAATGTAACTTCAAATGTTTCCCGTTTTACAAATGTTTTTTTTTTCTTAACCATCTCTCAGCTGTCACATTTTCTCTTCAAAATTGATAATGGCACTGGCTTATACAGGTTCCTCTATAGCAGAAATCTTCCCCTTTATCTCAAGCCATATCACTGTATCAGCAGAAGGTAATTCAATGCAATTTTTAAATGTGAATTTTTTTTATTCTAATCTTATCAATCTTTACAAAAAAATTCCCTACCTATCTCTTTTCTCAGCCCCACTAACCACTTACACAACGCACACCAGCTTCATCTCTATTCGTACTGCTGGCCAACTTCTCATCCACCAACTCCCTCAACACTACTACAACACGGTATCTTATATGCCACTCTTTTCTTCCAGCTTCTCATTCTATCTCTCATGGGCAATCACTACAACTTATAATTAAAAAGTGTGGGTGAGATCACGACTAGCTCTCCTGGAGTGTACGCCTCCCTGGCTTTTTTCATAACTTACTGTTACAGGATACTTCCTTGTGTTTGTCTTATATTTTGAGCTGTTCTCCCCTGATAGGAAGTTAGACATTTGGCCATCTTCTCTCTACATTAGTGCCGCGCGACAATTCTTATTTTATATTTTTATGGATTAAATTGTGTTTGGGAATGTCAAAAGCTTTCGTTAATGTATATTGCAATACGTGAATTCCCGTTTTCTATCGTGGTGGGTTGAGATTTAAAACACTTCTACCTTATTCGGTTGCATGATGTCTATGAGGGATGTTTGTACGGTTCTGAGTTACGTATTTTCTGTTAGAAATCACGTTGTTATGAAACTTTTTGTTTGGCCGGATCGCTGCTGCGTTTTCCTATTGGTCTCTCCAACAGCGACGCTTCTCTTCTGGCATACGTTTACATGGTGTGTGATCAGTACGTACGACAACTCTGGAAGACTAGAAGGTAGTGGCCTTTCTAGCCAGCGTGCCTCCTTTTCCAGACTAGGGGGTCTCAGAACTCTTCCCACATCTCGCTCCGGCACGCTATTCTCGCACTCCTCCATGTGTGCTAGAATGGGTCTAGTCGGCGCCCTGCCTTCCTAGGTGTTTGAGGGTATGCATTGTAGATGTTCTGCTCACGGTCTCTGTTTTGCTGGTGGAGTTTTCAGGGCGGGACTTTCATGGTGCTTTTCTAAGCTCAGTTAGGGTTTTCTATTGTTTGGTCGTGCTGCCATTATCTTTATCTTTTCTTGCGGAATTTTGCACTCATTCTCTCCCTGTTTCTCGTGGGTTTACTCGACTTCTCTGTTCTTTGCAGCAGTGTCTTGCGAGGCCATGTTGTGTGCTTGGTTGTTGTTTGTGGTTTTCATGAAGTTTGGATTTTGGACTAGATTCCATGAGTAGAGTTTTGTAGGTTTTTTTGCTTTTGTTTTTCTTGCATTGTTTCCCTATTTTTATGATCGTTCTACACATTCTGTTGTTCATCTGCTTTTTGTAGTTTATTCGTACACGCGCACTCCGCTTTGAAACGTCTACTTCACATGTGTGGTTTTCAGTTCAGGTTCGTGAATTTGGGTGGGTGGAGGTGTAATTGATTTGTTATTGAGATTGTAATCTCTAGTTTTTAAGTGTGTTAACGGCTCTGTAAGGGTTGTTTCCGCAGTCACTCTCGATTCATTGAGTGCTTTTCGTATAATCTGCTCCACACACCAGCTCTTCTACATAAGTTTTTTTGATTTCGGGTGCTTTCAAGGTTCGGCTTACATTATTTGAGGTTAATCCCCGGGAATATTTTGTTTGCGGATCTTTCTGGATTATATTGACAGGCAAGTTGAAATAGCTTTTTATTTAATGTAGAGGTCCATCTTGTGATGCTTTAAACGGTTGTCTCGCTGTCTTTTTATTGGTCTTAATTTGTTCGTTTCCCAGCTTTTTTGTAGTTTTGCTCATCATTCTTTCTTCTTTCGAATGGGTTGGGTTTGTTTTGTCTGGTGTTCTTGACTTTTCTTAATGATCAATGGGGCGTGATGGTCTGGAGGTTTCTAGTTCACTTGTATTGATCACAATGGGAACTTCGAGTGTAGACTTTGGGGCAGAATCATATGCTTCATCGTCGGGATGTGTAATGACTTGGTTTATTGCTGGTTGGGATTCTATGTTGGCCAGTTTTGTTCGTTAAGAAATGTTTAGTGATGATCTAACATTCTTAATATAGGTGGTTCTCTATGGGTCTCTTCTTTTGCACTTGTATCCATGTTGGGTGGCGGGCGTTGCAAGTCTCCATATTATCGAAATCTGGGGAGGTTGTGTGATTTGGACTGTAAGGTTTCTCGGTGGTATAGTCTGCTCTCGGGTGCAGTGTAATGAGATGTAACATGTTTATTAAATGTGTGGCTTTTTAATTAACCATTATAGTGAAAGATTGTAATTTTCGGCTGCTATTCGTTATTCAGTGATGTTGAGTGCGTGCTGGCCGTGGGTTGGCTTGGTCGTGTATTGGTAGTAAGTTGTGTATGAGGGTTAACAGTGTTGCCAATTTGTTGGGAATTTTGTTGTGTGTAGATAGCATCCATATCTATCCCGTCAACAATTTCTTGGCTGCTCGAGTGGGTTTCTTGGGTAATGAGCTCTTCTTGACATCAATGCATCATGTCCTACTATATGTTGTTCTCGGAAGCTTTTCTTTTCCTTTGTTTTTTGTCTTTGTTAATCTATTTATGTAGATTTATAATACTTTGTTATGTCATTATGTTGTTTGTCTTGTTGGATTATTGTTAATCTGTGGTCGGACGTGTCAACTGGCAGATCCATTTGCATTGTGAAGGAGGAAAGTAGTGAAAGTGTCGAGACAGTGTTTGAGTACTCCACTTTCTACACACTATTTAACGCGGATTGTATTTCTTCTTACTATTTTTGCTAAATTGGGCCATTCTCCAGATCCAGCGGTATTCTCTCTATGTCCCGGCTTTTAAGTAGATAAAGCTGAGGCCTATTCCTGGAAGTATGCTCAGGATAAAAAATGGAGAAATAAAAGCGGATTAATAATAAAACTTCCGCAAACGAATAAGAGGGTTCCTCATGCAAGCGTCGCGACGCTACTTCGCGCTCATCGTCGCTGCAGATAGACACACTCATCTTGCTTGCCGGGCTGGGTGTGAGGGGGCGAAGTAAATTGGAGAATTCCTCTCTTCTGGAGTAATTTTCTCCGTGCTACCAATGATAGCATCCTTTATATTACTATATATATACTACTCTATATATATATATATAATATATATACATATATACTGCATATCTATATATCCTATCTATCTATATATATCATATATATATATATATACTATCTATATATTATATGCACTAATTATTATTTACAGACATGAGATTTTACCTTAATGGTTCGGGTTAATTAACCCACCTTTTTTCACTTGGAAATGAAAAACTGGATGTAAAACCATTACAACTCATTGCTTCTGGAAGCTGTCTCTTGTACAGTGCTCGATCTTCTAGTCGAAGAGAAACTTTTTTACTACGTTTGTTTTATAGGAGGATAATGAAAACTTCTGGGTGGTTTCAGTCAAGGCCTTTAAGGATACACGCTGTTACTAACTCATGGTTTGTATATCACTTCCTGTATCTACTACTCAAGTTTCTTTTCTTAACTATAAAAGTAAATTATTTTTCTCCATACCACAATTTTAGTGTTTACTTTATTATTTAAGACATTTTTCCTCTCTACTTTATTTAATCTTTCTTGCTTATTATACTATATCATATATTATATATATATATATCTATATATTATTATAATATATATACTATCATTATATATATATATTATATCTATATAACCTATAACTATATCATACTATCTATATATATACTTTACTCTAGTGAAAGTAATGACCGTGGTATAAAAGGTTTAGACTATAACGTATCTGTTCAAATACATAATCCTACCGGGTGTGCTTACGGTCGGATGTAAAATGATGAATTATTATGCGACCGTGTGCGGCTTGAAGAAGTGAGTAGCACGAGAATAAATGAGTGTTATACAAATGCTTTCCTGGCCTTCCTGGATAAAGGATGATGAGTAGTCGATTGGTTAAGCGGTTGTATAGTGGTGAGTAGCATAGTGAAGAGTATGTTGGGAAGTGATCAGCTTTGAGTCAGAAAAAGAAATGGATTGAGTCAGTGAAAGAGTGTCTGAAAGAAAGGCCGCAATATGAATTTAGCACAAGCGTGAGAGTAATGGTGCGTATAAAGAGTCAACATTGGCCGTGGGCTTTCCGTGAGGGGGCGTGGTTTGTTTGTGACCTGTCCGCTGATTACCCATAACATACCACAGTTGTCGGGGCTCGTGGGGAGGTCGCCGGTTGTGTGTAAGCTCTACGATTTCTACCTTCTTGGCTTAGATGGGCTTATAATGGTAGATGGGCGCTCTGGGGGCGGGGAGAGGACTTTCTTTTTTGACTTAGGTCATCGTTTCTTCATTTACTAATTTTAGGTTTTCGTACATGATTGCACATCCCTCCCCAAGTCTGTGGAGATCCTTGGGGATGGTGAGAGACTGGAAGTTTGATTAATACAGTAATGATATTAGCAATAAAAATATCCTGAGTGAAAGTTTTAAATATATCAAATATACATATTATAGTTGATAGATTCTTTTTCTTCCTCTCCATATTCATCATTATATATCTATATCATATCTCTTTTATTGTCCTACCTTACCCTCTTCCTTTCATATTTCTCTTTATACCTCACCTTTCAATTGTTCTCTTTCTTCTATTTTATCATATCAGATATTCATATATTCATTACTTACACCCTGTACCTCATCTTGTGTCCAAAAAACCACATCCGAAGTAAAAAATATGAATGAAGACTGGGGTGTTATGAATAAAATAATTAACATTGGTGTAAAAATAATATCTAGTATTAAAATTTTTAAAATACATATTAATTTTATAAAAAATCTACATCGAATACCTCAAAATATATGTCATATAACAATATAATTAGATTTCCTTGCTACTTTATTTATTTTATTGCTATATATTTTGGTTTTAATAAAACATAATATTAAATTACAAGGATAGAAGTGAGGATGTGGGAATAAGGGAATATATAGGTCGTGATAGCAACGTGACTATAGATTCAAAAGAGAAAGTTCACCCAACCATACATTATATCAAGTCCGGTCTAAAGCATAATAAATTAGAGCTATTACAACAAACGGACTTCCCCCACAACTTGGTGAGAGTATGTATACGACTAGGTCAACACACCAGCCCATCCCAAAACCACGATTTATTAACTTTACTTACGTATATACACAAATTTTTGTCACGCTTGTTGAAAATCTTTATTTTTATAGAAATAATTTTATCAAAATCAATAATATACTTCTTTTTCCTGTGACTCACAAAGCTGACAACTTCCAATAGTCTTCACTATGACAAACCGTCCAACCGTTATACGCAATATCGCTCCGTCCATCCTTTTCAATGAGCACAAACCATTTTATTAACCACTCATCTTATTCTTCTCACTAACATTATTCTTCAAGCCGTACAACTCCAATAAATTAAAGGTATTACATTTAACTCAACTAACACACCTTAGGATATGTATTGCAGCCCATTATATCTATCCCTTTTTATACCACGTATATACTTTAACTATAAATATATAATTACTTAATATATATTAATAATATATAATAAATTAATATAATATATTATATATAATATACTAATACTAATATTAAAATTATCATTAAAATATTAATATTATTTATAATATATAATATATATAATATATATAGCCTATTTTACAAAATAAATAAATAAAAATTTCTTTGAAAGAAAATAGAACTACCAATAATACAATAAGGGGATGAGAAAAATTTATATTTCATATTTAGAAAAAAAATAATATTAACAATAGTTATAAACAGTGGGATTATCCCCCTAGGCGTGAACCACAGAATTTTCATTATATCTATCCATAAACAACGTTCACAGTTTTCTATAAAGTACAGTCAAACGCAGTTTTCGACAATTGATTATGATTATGTTTACATTCAGTATTCCATTTCCAAGTGAAAATTCACGGCTATATTTTGTGTTGTGTGACTTTCTCGATTTTGAAGGTAAATCTCAATGTTATTGATAAATAAATAATTTGCATATTATAATATATGATATATATTAAATTATATTAATGTATATATATATTATTATTTATATAATAATATATAATTAAATATTAAATATATATATATATTTATTAAATAATATACTTCTAAAAAAAATACTTTTCATTGTAACGGAGAAAAGATCGTACCCATAAAATGGAAGAAATAATCTTGATTAATTTACGGTTATATTAACATGAGTACTAAATGGTTATTACTAAGGTGGAAGGATGGCGGGGCAACGAGGACTCACGAGATGGGAGCATTATTAGTAATAATATCTATTTTTAGTGTAGAGGAATAATATTCCTATAGTGAGTCATCGAAAGTAGGAGATATAAGATTGATTACTGGCACAATAATGCATTAAAACTAAGTGGCAAATATGCAAAGATGCATGTGAAGTCTATACCCCGTCATGGCACTATTTTTTGTGTTAACAAGCTAATGGAAGCTAGCAGGGACTCCTAACACATAACAAATAGCCAAACAACAAGATCATTAAAATGAAAGAAGTTATAATGTAATGATAAAGTTAATGAAAAATACACAAATTTGAGATGGAAGTTTCTCGTTTTTAGATGAATATTCGTATATTAAAATGAAAAATGCTCAATTTGAAAAGAAAGGTTTTTAGTCTTGAGATAAATATTCGTAAATAGATGAAAAATGTCTTTTACTTAAAAGAAAATCATAACCATAAAATTTGCAACCATATGTTAATCCCTTCTTCTTATTATAAGAAACATCTTACAAACTTATACTAAAAGGATGCACTAGCATATAAAATAGTACCAATAAATCTACAAATATCTTCATAATACTGGTAACTCCAAATAAGACTCGCTGACATTAGATTGAAATGCTGTTCTTTTGTTTTTGTTTTTCAGTATTTTCGTATTATTTTAAAAATCAATTCTCAAAGTACTTTGAAAGTTTCATTCTTACTAGAGAAAAATTAAAAATGTATATGGAATATGCATAAAAAAGTTAGAATCATAGATGGAAACTAACTATTTAATATTATAAATATTAGTAAATAGAATGAAAAATATTCAATTTAAGAATAAAGTTTCCTAATAATGAGATGAATATTAGAAAATAGAATGAAAAATTTATATCTCACATAATTACACTTTATAATTTCTCTGTCAACTCTTACCCAACACTGAATAAAGTTTTACAACACAAACCCTCCTCATAAATATCAATATAAATAAAGCAAGGGAAAGGTGACTGATCATAATGTAAAAATAATTATAAGCATATTAATATCAATAAAAAGTACTGATAACTATAGAATAAAAATATAATTAAGACCTATATTAAATAAACAGCAGACTCAAACTCCTTTATATAAACCATTACAAATTATCTTTAACATTACAATTATAAAATAATAGAAGTCTAATTTATTTTCTACACGTGCAATATGAAACTAAATACAAAATCCGCAAACAAAATATTCCCGTAGGGATTATCATTTTCAAAAATATATTCTAACCCAACCTTATAATTATAATACCTAGTGACCCGAACGACATTCCTCCCTTTGATTTAAAAGAGTGTTAGGGACGAAGTTTGACGAATAATACAATGAATCAGTTGACTCTGTAATAATGAATTTTAGGCTTATAATAAGTACTAAACAATAATGAATATAATATACTATCACAAATAACTCTTAATCTATATATATACCAATACTACTATAATACATTTACCTGAACCGCTAAAAGTATAAAATACATAAATCATGCATATAATTTCACACGTCCTTTTACAATAAACCTACAAAACATTGAACAAGAATGTGGTAATAACATCTACTAAAAAATTAAGGGAACAATGGCAATAAATCAAACAAAAACCTACCTAAATAATCTACTCATTTGAATTCATACTTTTCAAAATCAACTCTCAAAACCTCACAATAAACAACAAAACATACCCATCTAATCTCAATATATCTAATATGACTTAATTATATGCCTTCTTATAAATACTTCTAAACCATTATCCTTTATTGAAGTTCACCACTCATTTTTAAATTGCATATAAAACATTTAAAATGATTACATTTATACTCAAAAACAGGAATAATAATCTCTAAATTCTCCAAGAAAAATAAAATGCTCAACCTATACGACAAACAATGTGTAAATAAGCTAAGCTGATTAGATATAACATTTATACCATATAATGTCCCTACTTGAAAATACTTCACCAGTATAAATGACCCTTTGTACTAAAATACTTCTATCAACATTACATCTACAACACCCTAAGGATACAAGCGGGCTACGTACACCATCCTTAAATCAGCTATATCTATAATCACTACATACACATAAAATATGCAATTAACTCCGATCAATTTTAATAATTCTTACCCACCTATCTTGGAAAAGAGCCCTATCAATACTAACTCTCACTTATCTACTATATTTCTTCTTCCTCTACCAATACACTACTAATCTCATATCTCACATTCGATCAACTTCAATGAAAAAGCTCCTTTTTAGTCAATCAAAATAAAACCCATCATACCCCAAACAAAAAAGTTTTCTTAACATCCGGTTGCTTCTATCTCAAAACTTTTACTTCCAACACTACAACATTCCGTAACTTCATAATATAAACATTCCATACAACCATATACACTAAGTGTATTTTAGATAATTAAACCCACTCACCTTTCTTAATAAATACATTACTTATTATTGCATAATTGACATTAAACAAAGCTTTTGACACATTTCCCAAACACAATTTAATCCAATAAAATATATATAATATTAAATATTACACCTAAGTAATTTTAAAGATTGATAACTAATCAACTATAAACATTACTTATCTTTAGGAAGCACTAGCTATATAGACTAAATCATAACTACAATATTAATCACTGTTTAAGTTAAATTAATTATAATAAAACGACGTTACCTTCAGGAGCTTATTTCGTTCCACCCACATTTTTAAAACTATAGTTAGTTTTGCCGTACTACTGTAATATATAATTAAATTGGTAGAAAATAGGCATAATATATCGTTTTATATATTTATTTTAGGCGGGTAGGTTGTATGAGAGTAAGCTATTAGTAATATATAATTAATAACTTATTATTGGCGTAATTAATTTTATGTTTAGCTATAATAACTAACTATATATTAAGATTATTTAATATTAAAAAAAATCATAATTAATTAAAGTAAATACCTCAAATAGGATCGTATAATAACGTTAATATATAAATTAAAATGTAAATTTGTATTGATACAATTTTCATGTATTTATTAATATATTTTGATTAGAAAAAGTTGACGTTGAGAGATGTTTAATATCTAACAAAAAAAAACTTTTTAAGTGTAATTATTCATGGAGTATAGGTTATGTAAATAATAATATGCCTCAGAATACTACTAAAAATTTGTAACCTTAATTAAGTAAACTAATTATTTATTTATGACGATCATTAAAGTAATTATATAATAATTAATATAAAGTTTGTTGAATATTTTAAAATAATAATTTTCTTAATTTTAATTTATCTATTTGTATTAGGAGTGTGTGTAATAGGTATATAAGAAAAAGTGTTGATATGGTTTTCTGCAGGATAAGATAATTATTTATATTAAATATAATTTTCAAATAATATATTATTGTATATAATAGCTACTCATATAATATAAATATTATATAACTTAATAATATACTCTATATATATACTTATATATATACCTAATAATAAATTACACCCTAACTATTATAATACATAGTCTGTATGGATGGGGACGGCTCTGAACGGCGCGCGGCGTTTACACGTGGAGCGGGCGTGTTTGTAGACGCAGCCGGGGGTAGCTAATTATAAGATATGTCAGGGAGAAAGGCGGCCACGGCTGAGGTGGTATGAGGTAGAGGAGGGCGGTGGAAGATAGATAAGGTGCTGAGTAAGGCGTGGAGGAGGTAGAGCAGTGAGATGGTTGGGTATGAATATAAGGGGGAGGGATAAAAGAGGAGATAATAATAGGTGTGAGGAGTGATGAAGAAACTGTAATGGTAGGATATAGTATTGGGATACTTGAGAGAGAGGTAAGGGTTAAGCTAGTCATTACCCAAGAGGTTATAAGGATTTAGAGTTGGGGGGAGGTAGGATGGTGTGAAGGGCATTAGATTGTGGGGGTAGTGTGGGGGGAATAAGGAGATAAGTTATGTAGATATGATGGGTGAACTGGTGTGATATATCATGTAGGTTTGAGAATTGGTAGTACGATAGATGATGGATATTAGAAAATAGGTGTAGAGATAAGATGGGTGAGAAGTCTAGGGGGTCATTACGGCCCTAAGGTACTAGTGAGTAGTAATAGAGCAGTATGTAATATATAATACTAAGTAGGTGAAAGGGACAAGTGAAAATGATCAAAAGGGGTAGAAGAGAGGGTAGGCAAAGGAGGA
>JABUQX010007581.1:67500-103611 GCA_015478945.1 Trachelipus rathkii | reverse complement strand
GTCCAAACTTGGTTGAAAATATCTGTATTTTTATTTGGCCTAACATAGCTATTATATGGTTTACTTATTATTACTTCCTTGCTCTTTGTAAATTGCATTGCAATTTATTATGTCCCAGCATCTTATTAGCTTATTTACCTCTTTGTCGTAAGGAGAGCGCCGTTAGCTATCTTCAAAATTACTGTCTTAATAATCAAGGTCATAAATTTTTCTTGGCTTCCACAGACTCAAGCCCATTCTCACATTCATATTGTAGTCTAATTTATTGAGTATTACCTAGGGTGAAGAACTTATCCTTTTAAAACTCTATATGAGTTTTCTCATTTTGTCTAATATTCTAAACCGCAGCAAGGAAGTTTTATTCAAGATTCATTTTATATTGTAAGGTTCATCCTCTGTCACTTATTTTCTAACTGAGTGTGGACTTTGGTATCAACTTGCAAATCTTGAAACCTTTATGTGCAGTTTTAGTCCTGGTCTATAAATCATTTTATCATTACATGTATGGTAAAATTAGTGGCCTTCACATGCTCTGACCGCTGTATGGGGTACAGTGAAGTGCCCCAATACTGTGAGTCACGAAATCGAGTGCTCGCGATTGATAAGTACGGTTATACGTGTCGAGGTACATGCGAGAGAGTTGTATATAAATTCAGGTGGTCGTTTCTTCTATTCCCACAACCACTCTTAATCCACCATGTAACCACTCAACCAATTCATTCACAACATTCAATAGGCTATCTTTCAATATGATCTTATATGTGTGGGAACCTTATAAAAAGCTTTGCTAAATAATCTTAATATTAATATTAATCAAACTGGATCTCTCTAAGGTACTCAGGAAAATATGTAATGTTGTTCCAATATAAATTCTAAAAAAGTTTTGTCTGCATGTACGACTATTCCACTTTTCTGAATATACCGGTTAGTGCTGGGAGATTCATTGACAAATATCCTATTGTTTATTTATTCTAAATATTCTCTATATGAACATTATCAGCAATTCTTTTCCAAGAACTTTTATCCACACAGTATGATGTTTAAGCTAACTTGGCCTAGGTGAGAATATCCTCACAAATCTCCTTACTATACTTTTCTTATAATTAATAGGTGTACCTCAAGACATTATATGTCCGTTTTCTCACAGTTCATTGGTACCTGTACCAATATGTTATTAGAAATTTATCGGCTTAATAATATTCAAATACAGTGCTCTTTGCAATGCTGGTTGAATTACCTATATCTCCTTTCAGAATTCATAGTCATATCATATGCCATCAGGGCCTGCAGCATTTAAGAGAGGATTAGATAAGTAATTGATTTAATAATCTTTATGTCAAATTCAAAATTCTGTAAGTTATTTTGTTACATGAATACAAGAACTATTTAGTCTCCAAAACCTATTATCCAATCTTTCCTCAGTAATATATTAAATGAAGTAAGCATTGAAAATGGGTGACCTAACTCCTTACTCTGAACTCTCCTAAATTACTTATATCAATTTTAATTGAGATCTCAAATATTAATATCCCTATTGTTATTTAAAATTTATAAAAGCGATAAAAATTATAATGGTTTTTTTTTTTTTTTCTTGCTAAAAACTTATTTCTCCCTCTCTCTTTGCCTTTTTTTATTGAGTGGTTAAGAGTTTTATATAATTTCTATTTAATTCTCTATAATTATCTATACGTTTTAAACTATAATTATCTAACTTATTAGGGCTACTACCCTTGTAGGTTAACAGGTGTTTGACAGGTATATAAAGAATTACTGAGAATTAGCAATACTTTAAGCAATGTTGGATTAGGATTTAGTGCAGCTATTTGACAATGTAGGTATATTAGAGCATTGCTTACGATTAACATTTATCAACTAACCTACCTATCTAAATTTTTAACCTAATCCAATAGTACTAATCTGAGCAATACTCCTAACCCAACAATATCTGAACTTTTAACCTAGACGCCAAAAATATACCATATAGCCTTCAAGAGAGAAGCCCTATATAAAGCAATATAATGCTACAGGCGCTAAAAACTCACAAAGTAGTGCTAAATTATTTTATAACACTGTCTGTTAGACCTCCAGATACATTTTCGGTTATAAAGATAAATATCTATAAATTTTTTTAGTAGTCACGAGCCTTATCAGTAGAGATGTAATAACAAACCTAACGAAAAAGCATGCAACCTAGGCAATGTTCATAACTAAACTTAACCCAACAGAATTAACCTGTGGAATAAATCTAACTATAATGAATAAATCCCTAACAAATGAATATCCTACTCTATCAATTTTTAATATCTTTATACTCCATTAACTAAGTATATTTAAATAAGTATATCCATTGATATTTAGTTATTAGAAAATTAATAAATATAATGTAAAATAAAGAGTTCATGATGACAGTAATAATATGTATATATAAAATAAACTAAAAAAAAAATAAATAAAAAAATAAAGATAACATTTGTATCCTATAAAGTAAGCATAGTTATTTATTCTGCTCAGTAATAACAGGATGCAGGTTAAGAGTTAGTGGGAGTATAGCATCACTAGTTAAGCGTAACAGAGGGAGATAAATAAGAGTATTAATATATTATATATATATATAATAAATATATAGTATACTATATATATATATATATATATATTATAGTATATATATATTATTATAATATATTATTATAATACATATTTTAATATAGTATTAGAGTATATATATATATTAACTCACATTTAATATTAAGTATATATATATATTATATATATACATAGAATATATACGTATAGCTACTATATATATTAGTATTTAATATATATATATATAAATTGTAGAGATTATAATATAATATATATATAGAATGAATATTATGTATTATAAATTAAATATTATAATACTATATTATAGTAGAGGGTAATTATCAGTTAGTAAGGTAGATACTCATAACTTTGAGGTTATGACAATCATTCCTCAATTCATATATGATTTGTATAGGTATTTTATTAATCAGAAGATGCTCTTACCTTAAGGATATATATGTTAGATATTATATATATTTCATATTATAGGTTTGAATATAAATAATTTAATTACAACCGAACATACAAGGGGATTAACACACACAGGATGGAGTCTTGGAGTAGATTCAATAATTTTGGCAATGATATCATAATATGAAAATCTAAAGTATATAACCCTTATTTATTATTATACTTAATATGTGATTTAGTATATTAAAATAACTTTTCGAGGAGATTGATTATATAGTTAGGGAAGATACACATTTTTTGCTTAGGTAACTTTTTGTTTGCAGAATGAATTTGCCGCTACATGAAGGGAAAAATTTTAAATTTTCAAAAGTTTATCCATAAGCAGTGGAAACAGTTTACTAAACATTTATCTAAACCAAAAATGTGAAACCCCCCTTGTAGTAAATGATCTGAAAATTTTGATAATAAAATTATCATGTTTTTTTTATTTTTGAATTGCCACCCCCCCCAAAAAAAAAAAATAAATAATAGAATTGGAGGCATATAACTTTTTTAATATTTACCTGATTACAATGAAACTTTCATAGCTTGCATAACTCTACACGCTACACATTTTTAGATTAATTTTTTGTATGCCCAACAGTTTTGCTGCTGATCATGAGAAAACTTTCAAAACCTGTGAAATGTTTCCCATGAATAGCAACAAATCTGTTGGGCATACAAAAACTTTATCTAAACAAAGCATGTGTACCTTTCCCAATTATTATATATGCTCTGAAAATTTGAAACTGATCATATAAATAATAGGTTTTTGTGGTTTATCATTTTTGAGTTGCCAAAAAATTTTTTTTTAATGATTGATGTCATGCAACATTTTTATTATTCATCTGAAAATAATGAAATTTTTTGAACTTTTATAACTAATGATATTCACTCCTTTATTTAGATAAATTTTTGGTATGTCCAATAATTTTACCACTGGTCACAGGAAAACTTTTGAAAATTTAGTTTTCCCCATGAGCAATGGCGAAACTGTTTGGTATACAAACCTGTGAGTGAGGTTGTGTTAAATTTTGCTCTCCAATTTTACTAATATAATTTGTGTATTTGAAAGTGAATTTAGTAAACAAATTAGTGTTGTGTATCTAATTACACTACTGTTGTGTATTTAACTACAGTCATTAACAATTGTTATATTATTTGTGATATTTAAATTTGATACCTAAGCCCTGGCTAACAAAGAGTTAGAAATAATTTAAATTTGATAGCCTTAAACCTAGCTACACTAGGTAAGAATATTACTCGTTGGTTCTGTGTCTGGGTTTATTTGGATTCTTAAATAGATTTTCTGTATTTAAATACAGTCTTTATTAATTGTTACTTTAATTTAATGATAATTTGAATTAAATTAGGTTTTCCAGTCACAGACTACAGTTTAAGCATACCTTAATAACTTTTATATATTCCCTGACCTAGCCCCCTCATTTTAGGTAATTTTCAATTTTTTAATTATTTCATCAAAGGATTTACATTATTTCTTATTAGGACGTAATTTTCTTTAACTGTAAGTTGGTATATCCTAAATAGGTACGGGTTAGTAAGCTAATAATAATTTAAAGTATGTATGCTCTGTGTGATAACTGTGGGACTGTGAGAGGTGAAGTATGTGGATAGCTCCCTGTTTGTGTTTCTGAATGCAGAGACTGTGTTGGTTAAGGAAGGAGATGTGCAAGACTGAGTGAAGATATGCATGGATTGAAAGAAGAAGTATTTGAGTTGAGAAAGGAGGGAAGTGTTAGGAAAAAGGTTAGTAGGGATGTTGAGGTGAGGAGGGAGCGGGACCTAGGGGTAGACAGGAATAGTGATTTACCTAGGCAGGAAGATGAGAGGGAAAAGGATAAGTAGTTGATAAAGGTTTGCAGATGAATATAGAGTTTTAGAAGAATTAAAATATAATATAAAGATGAGATGGACACCCTAGCCTGTGACCTGCAGAAACAGGTTTGACTGTCTTCCGATGGGGGCGGGATCAAGAGAGTGCCAATGGTAATTGTTGAGTTTCCTGAAGGGAAGCTGAGCATTGGTAATTGGAGACTCTATTACACGATACCTAGACAGGACTTTTCAAAAGAATACAAAACGAAACAATTGAGAGTAGTTATCCAGGTGCCAATAGTGAGTGATGATCGTGGTGGATAGGAAGATAGAGAGATTTATTCTACAAATGTTGATTCACGATGTGATTGTGCACTGTGGGTAAAGATTTTTAAGAATTGTAACTGATCAGAAGAAATTTTTTTTTTTTTTTTTTTTTTTTTTTTTTTTTTTTTTTTTTTTTTTAATAGCAGAAATAGGAGATTGTTTCAGAAGATGAAAGCTAGTGAGAAGGTGCATGATTTTGGGAATTTTACCTAGGGGTTAGGTGCAGTTCAGGAATGGGGGAGTAGGGCTTTAGGTGTAAATGAAAGGGTTAGGAATTTATGTTTTTCAGAAAAATTTTAGGTATTTGGTGGATTTGGTGGAGGGGCTTTGCCAGGAGGATAAAGATCTTTTTGCAAGCAGATGGAGTTCACTTGAGTGTAAAGGTGTTGAGCTTTTTCAGTACCAGTTTTGGAGACTAGTTTTAGCCAAAACACTAGTAATAGTTGGGGGTTGGTGGGCTAAAACTGAGATACAAATATAAGCAATGGGGTAACTATAGATAGTGGGGAGATAAATAAAGCTAGTGTTGTTACAGTTCAAATAATGATGAATGATAAACATAATAACAGCAATTTGACTATCAAAATGTTTTTATACAAATGCTCATAGCCTTAGAAATAAAACAGATGAGCTGATTAGTTATTACAAAAAATGAGAATCTAGACATTATTCGCATAACACTGAGGCATGGGTAATGAAGAATTATATGGAGACTCCTTGCAGGAATATGAAATAGACGGATACTTCACTTATTATACCAGCATAGAGGAAAGAAGGGTGGTGGGTGTGGCGCTTTATGTTAAAAGCAATATTCATCTGTATTAATGACTGCTTTAAAATGAAATCATGATATTGAACGTGTGGGTAAGATTATTCTTATATATCATAAATGCCTTTAGAATAGGGGGGCATTTTATAGACCTCCTGGCCAGAGTCAAGAATTTGATAGACGTGGAAATTGTGAAAGAAATAGAGGCAGCATGCCACAGTAAAAAGAAAAAGGTATAGTATAATGGGTGGGTTTTAATTTTCCGGGCATTCATTGGGATTCCTTGTCTAATATGGACCATAGTAGTTTTGCATTCATAAATTGTCTACTAGATAACTTTTTGACACCAGATGGTCCAAGAACCCAGAATACCATGCACTACTAGACTTAATATTAACAAACGATGAAAGTATGTTGGATGAAGTTAGAGTTGAGGAGAAAAGATAGGGCTTAGTGACCATAATATAATTCGATTTAATATATGTGATATCTGGGCGCAAATTGCAAGTTAATAAGGGAAAGAGATCTTAAGATTTCCGAAATGGCAATTTTTACCAAATTCGAGACATGCTTAGTACAAGTAACTGGGATAAAGAGTTTAAAGCCAAAACTGTTTTAATCAGTGGGAACATTTAAAGCAAATTTTAATGATATTCAGTGAGTATGTTTTAAAGATAAACCCATTAGGGTGGCAAAGAGTAAACCTGTTTGGTGGAATAGAGAGATAAGAGAGAAATTTAATGAAAAGCGTAGGATGTTTTTAAATATTCAAGGGTAGTAATAGGGAAGATGATTTAGAAACATTATAGGAACATAGAACTGAACTTAACCATCAATAAGAAGGCAAGAGGAGGCAGAAATTACATTTAGCTGGAACTAGTAATAAAGAACTGAAGAAGTTTTTTTAGCTTTTATAAATTTAAGGAAATAGTAGAAAAATAATGTTTGGTCCAATTAATATTGATGAAAATTTAGTGATTTCAGATAAGGAATTGGGTCAACATTTTCAATGCTTATTTGCTTCAGTGTTTACTGAGGAAAGATTAGATCATACTTGGAGAACTAATATTCTCCTCATGTATGCATGTAACAATAGACTTAAGATTGTTTGATGTAAAGGGGATATAAACGGTTTATTAGAGACATATGATCCAAGTAAAAGCTGCAGGCCCTGATGGTATATATATGGTAGAGTTCTGAAAGAGGGTAGTACCAGCATTGCACAGGCCTGTATTTGATTTTTAAGCGATCTATATGCATTTGGTGAGTCCAGATGACTGGAAATGGCGAATTTGTTGTGCCTAATTTATAAGAAAGTGTAGTAAGGAAGATTTTGGGAAATTATAGGCCAGTTTGCTTAACATCTCTGGTTGTAAAGGTTCTGGAGAAGTTACTGAAGGTTCATATAGAGAAATATTTAGAAGACTCAAGGTATTGTATGACTCCCCAGCACGGTTTCAAGAAAGGGTAGGTCATGTCAGACAAAACCTTTTAGAATTTTATTGGAATACATTACTGACTGCATTGCCAGAGGAGATCCAGTTGATATTGTATATTTAAACTTTAGTAAGCTTTTGATAAGGTTCCCACATCAAGGCTGAACTGAAAAAAGTTATTGCATATGTGGTATACGGTGGACGTGGTACATGGTTGGATAAAGCGTGGTTGCGAAATAGAAAACAGTGTTGTACAACTTAATGAATAAATCATCATGGGAATAGTGAAAGAGTGGTGTCCCACAGCGGTTCAGTGCTGGGGCCACTATTGTTCCTCATATAATATAAATGTTTAGACCAGGGACGTAAATGCAAGGTTTAGTTTGCAAATGATACTAAAGTGGCCACCGCAGTTAGGAACTAGTGAAGGATGCATACAGATTCAAAATGATCTTGATAACTTCCTTGGGTGGGCAGATAAGTGGCATAATGAATTTTAATAGTAAAAAAGTGTAAGGTTCTCTTCACCTAGGTTACTCAAAAATAAACGTTTTAACGTGATTAGAATGGGGATTGGCTTGAGTCTGCTGTGAACCGAGAAAAAGATAAAGGTGTGATTATAAGCAGTAATTTGAAAGTAGCTAATCATTGTTTGGAAGCTAGAAACAATATAAACACGCTAAATTAAGATGCTGGGCCATAATAAATCGAAATGTTTGTTTCAAGAGCAAGGAAGTAATAAGTAAACTGTATAATGCCTATGTTAGGCCGTAATAGGTATGTGTGCACAAGGTTTGGCCCCTTATTTAAAGAATAAGGTAGAGAGAATATGCTAGAGAGAGTGCAATGTAGCGCAACAAGGATGATGATTCTGGGTTTGAGGGTAAGGAGTTAGGAGGAGAGGCTTGAAGGAGTTAGGAATGTTTTTCTGTAGGAAAGGGCGATTTCTCAGAGGGGACATGATACAAGTCTAGAAAAACATTTAATGATTTTACATTCTTTTGTATATATATCAGGAGATCAACTCATCGCAATGATGTTCATAGTAGAACACTGGCTGGGTGACCCAGTGGAGTGCATAATAAGAAAAATTAGAAGAAAGCATGCATTCAGTATATATAAGAACGCATGCATTCAGTAATAGGGTTGTTAAATTTTGGAATAGTCTGCCTGAGGAGGTTGTTGAGTGTGACCGGGATTGCAGACATTTAAGAAAAGGTTAGATGGGGTCTATGGATGGGTTGGGAATCTATTAATATATTGACGAAGCCAGATTGGCGGGTTTTTAGTTGTGGTATAGTTATAGTTATATGGCATGTGTGACCATAACTTAGTTATTATAGGCATGTAGACTGGGTTTGGATTGCTATCATATTTTATATTTCATTATTGTTTTTGACTGCCAAATTGGTGGATTTGTATTTACAACAAATTGACCCTAGGTTGCTTTGTGGATTTGCATAAGCATGTTGGGTAATTTTTTCTTTAACAGTCTCGATAGGCCCCTGTGGCTTTTTACTGTCTATATATTCTAATGTTCTAAATGTTCTAATGTTCTCTCAGCCGTTTTCGTTTTGACATTTTGTCTTAACGGGCTCGATATAGATAAAATTTACGCATTTAAGAACGGTTTTAAAGTGGCGGGAAATCGACAGCAAATGAATTCTTATTCTTATAACTTGTTTACCACATACAGAAAATCAATAATCAGTGTCTTGGCAGTGATGTTCGGGGGAGGATCTCTCTCTCTCACTCTCTCTCGCCACTCTCTCTCTCTCTCTCTCTCTCTCTCTCTCTCTCTCCCCTCTCTCCTCTCTCTCTCCCTCTCTCTCATCTTTCTCTCTCTTGTCTCTACTCTCTCTCTCTCTCTCTCTCTCTCTCTCTCTCTCTCTCTTCTCTCTCTCTCTCTCCTCTTCTCTTCAACATCTCTCTCTCGTCTCTCTATCTCTCTCTCTCTCTCTCTCTGCTGCTTCTTCTCTCCTCTCTCCTCGTCTCTCTCTCTCTCATCCTCTCCGTCGTGTCCCTTCCTCTCTCGTTCTCTCGGCTCTCTTCTCGGTCAGGTCTCTCGCCTCTCTCTGCTCTCCTCTTCTCTCTCTCTCAATATGTCCCTCTGTCCCTTTATCTCTCTCCTCTCTCTCGCCTCTCTCGTCTCCTGTTCTCCATCTTCAACTCTTTTTTTTCCATCCTCTCCCTCTCTCTTTCCTCTCTCCCTCTCTCCTGCTCTTTTCTTCTCGTCTCTCTCTCTCTCTCTCTCTGTCGTCTCTCCATGAGGATCGCTCTCGTCTCTGTTCGTCTCTCCTTCTACTCTCAGGCGTGATCCCCGTCTCTCGTCTCTCTCAGTCTCTCTCTCTCTCTCTTCGCTCTCTCTCCTCCTCTTGCTGGACCGCTCGTCTCTCTCCCCTCTCTCCGGAACTTCTTGGTGCGTCGCCGGCCTCCCCATCTCTCTCTCTCTCCTTCTCTTCTCCTCTCTCTCTTCCTCTCTTCTCCTGCCCTCCGCATCTCTCCCTCGCGACCCTCTCCGCGTACGCTGATGTCGCCTATCTGTCGTCTGATCTGCGTCTGCCCTATCCCTCCCGCGCTCACTCCTCTATCTCTGTCTCTCTCTCTCTCCCTCTCGTCTCTCTCTCTCTCTCTCTCCTCTCTCTCGTTCATCTCCCGTCCTCTCTATCTCTCTCTCTCTCTATATATTATATAGTATAATAGTATATATATATATATAATATATATAGTATATTATATTATATTATATATATATATATATATTAGAATATAATATAGTGCTGTTACCTAAAAAACGGCCCAACTTTTTAAAAATTTTGCAAATAACTACTAAAATATTTAACATATATGATATTAAATTATAATGTTCCTGAGATGGGCATGTCCTATGTATGTTACCACATAAAAAAATTTTGTTTTGCTTAAACAATTGTCAATAATTATTTAGAATTCGAATGTGAAAGAAAAAAGAAAAAGCCCCGCTTTTTTTTTGCAAAAAAGGCTCTTGTATCGACAAAAAAGGGGCCCACCCTTGTA
The DNA here is from genome assembly GCA_015478945.1 of Trachelipus rathkii. Taxonomy (NCBI): domain Eukaryota; kingdom Metazoa; phylum Arthropoda; class Malacostraca; order Isopoda; family Trachelipodidae; genus Trachelipus; species Trachelipus rathkii. The sequence goes on along the minus strand of JABUQX010007581.1, from coordinate 93,174 downwards.
AACCCCTCTTGCGCTGAAGAGTTTAATCTTTCTTTTTTGTTTGGTATCTTTTCACGCGGTTCATTATGTTAGTTATTTAGCGTTTTTTGTGAGCTAAATAGGCAGAATGTTTTTATTTCTTTTTTTTTTGGAAATTAAACTAAAAAATAAATACAAACAAAAAAAAAGAGAAGGTAAAACAAATTTTTTTTTTTCCTCACATTTCTTTCTTTTCAAAAATCATCTCCCATTTGGGTCAACCCTCATAACTCTTGGTTGAGTTATTTTTTTTTTTTTGTGTTTTTTATATAAACAAGTTATTATTTTTTTATTCGTAAAGTTTTAAAAACACAAAATTGAAGATTTTTTCTTTTTTTTTTTCTTTTTTTTTTTCTTTTTTTTTTTTTCTTTTTTCACATTAACAAAAATACTAAAATAAAAACAAAAGTAACTTTTCTTAAATTAAACAAAAAATCCAAATCGGAGGACGCAACTTTATAACTCTCTCTCTCTATATATATATTATTATATAATATAATATATCATATATATATAAATTATAATATATATATATATTATTTATATATATATATAAATTATATATATATATTATTATATATATATATATATCTATAGTATTAAATATATATAGTATATATGGTAATATATATATATATATATATAATTATATAACTATATAACTATAGTATATATACAACAAGAGTTAAAATAAAGATAGGGCCCTTTTTACATAACATTTATGAAAAGTGGGCCCTTTTTACATAACATAAATATGCGAAATTAAACTAAAGTAAACAAAACTAAACAATATACCATGTTGTTAGATATTATAACACATACAGGCCAATTTTCATTCAAAAAAAAGTGGGCACTATCTTTTTTGGTCATACAAAGGGGCCTTTTTGATACGTTCTTCGATGTCACTGTGTGTGATGTGGCTGCCGCAACCAATTCTTGAAATTTGGTGTGGGATTTCCTTTTGCATGGGAGTAACATTTTAATATTAATTCAATATTAATTATATTTCTTTTCTAGAGTTCTTAATGGTTGAGTATTGAAACTGGAAAATAATTATATAAAGAGAAAACAGAAAGACAGGTAGGCTGAAATTTTTGAAAAATTTCAAAAAAATTCCCAAAATTTCAAAAATGAACATTTGAACCTTATAAGTACCCTTTAAACATGCATACTCCCTGGGGTTAATGGTTTCACACACAAATTTTTTTTTTCGCTCTACACATCATATATATACGGAGATACAGGGTGGGCCTTTTTTAGGTAACATAGGAAAATGGGTGGGCCCTTTTTAGGTAACAGCACTATATATACTAATATATACTATATTATATATATATTTATATATATATATATATATATTATATATATATTATATATATATATACTATATTATATATATGTACTATATATATATATTATATTATATATTTATATATATATCATAATTAAGTTATATATATATAGTAAGTATATATAAGTATATATTGTATATATATAGTACTATATATATATGATTATATTTAAAATTAAGCCTGCTACCCTGAGAGACAAGTCACGGCACTTGCCTGATTATATACTATATAATATACTATATAATATTACTATATACTATATAAATATATTATAGATATACTAGTATAAATATATATATGATATTATAGTATATATATATAGTAGTATACTTAGTATATATATTATATAATATATAGTATATTATGATATTATATTAAAATTAAGCCTGCCTACCCTGAGAGACAAAAGTCACGGCACTTGCCTGATATATAATAATATATATATATATATATATTATCTTATAGATATATATTACTATATATATATGAATATTTATATATATTATATATATATATATATATATAGATAGTATATATGATTATCTTATGATAAAATATTTTTTATTACAAAAAAAAACAAAAAAAATGAAAACTCGAAAGTGCATCATGGTAACATCTTTTCAGCAAAAATTGGCAAAGCTGAAAATTAAAAGCTATTTTTATTCAAGGAAGCATCCGGCCTACCACATAGTGAAAACCTTATTGCATTTTTTTATGAATATTTTACGGATAATTAAAATTGTGAATATCACGCAAATATTTGACACAATCTCATTACTCTCAAAGTCATTAATAAAAAAACAAAATTTGATTCCATTGTAAAAAAAAAAAATAAAAGAAAAAAAAATTCATGACTGCTTTCTGCCATCATTTCCTTTGTTTACATTTTGGTAAGATGAATTTTCAGGTAAACAGGGAAATAGCATCTTACGGAATTTGTCAAATTCCTTACTTTGGTGAGAATATTCGAAAATTTTTCCTTAATGAAATTTGACGAAAGACGAACGTTTTTTTTGAGAACGTTATTATTTTTCGTAAGAATATTGCCAAAACGAAAATGGCTTTAACAAAATATGTGTAACTTCCCTAATTATACATGCTCTAAAAATTTCGAAATAATCGGATATGTGATGGAGTTGTCACAATTTTTCACTTTTTAGTTAAAAAAAAAAGAAAAATTCAAATAAATGTTGGCATATACAGTAACCTTTTATTATTCATCTGATTATAATTAAATTTTTAAAGCTTGTACAATTCAGCAAGATACACATTTTATCATTTAAATAAATTTGTTATATACCCAACAATTTTGCCACTGCTCACAGTTCAACTTCTTAGCTTTTTCACTAAAAAAATTTTACATTGAGCTGCTATTTCAGGGTATAGCAAAACCAAACACTATTGGGACAATCCATGTCAAATCACAAATTTTAAGAATTTTTTTAAAATTTTTACCATGTTCCTGGAGGTCTTAAATGAGGTCCTGCAAAGTTTTAGCTTCATACAACATTTATGCATAGCACTAGGGGTCCACAAATAAAAGGTGGTTTTGCAATGCCAATGAATTGATAAAATTTTGGCCAAGTTTGATGCTTTATTAATCTGCAATGAACATCATTTGCATTTTAGGGTCTGGTATTCTGGGTCAACTGTTTGCACAAAATTCAAAAATGGTAATACCAAAGGCTGCACTATTTTTTCTTGAATTATATCACTAAGTTGCTAGCAAATGTTGTAAATTGCAGTTGTGCTAGGAATATAGTCTACTATAGCGCTAGGGAGGCAAGGTTATAATAAGTTCTATTAAGTATGGCTAGATTAAGGACAAACCTCTTAACCTAGCTATACTTAATTTATTATAACCTTTCCTACCTAGTGCTATCACAATCATTCTCAAATGGATACAGCCCTAACCTAGCAAAATAATATTTGTTCTTTTTTACTTTGAAAATATTAATCTACTTTAGTTAATGCATATAATTTGAAGTCTACATATGTACATGCATTTGGCATATCTCATTCTCCATTATTGGAGAAATGCTTGCTGCCTTCTCTATATTTGGAATGAAAGGACAGTTAAATAGTGCCATAAATATATTCTCTGCTTTTAGAGAAAAGGCAATTTTGCATTAGAGTTAGGAATGTTTTCGGTAGAAAGGCGATGTGATACAAGTCTACAAAATATTTACATCTATTATTAATACAGGGACCAATAAATTCTTCATAGTAGACCACAGATGGGAGACCAGAGGGGACGGTAAGAAAGTTAAAGTATGCCATCTTGATATAAGAAAGTAATAAGTTTGTTAATTATTGGAGTAATGGTTTGGAGTAATGGAATCCTAGAAAATTGATTTTTTTTAAAAGCAAAAATCTATTATTTTAGATTCCCATGAAGTGACACTGCCAAATCTTTTATGAATACATTTTTTATTTTAAAACTATATATATATATATATATACTATATATATATATATATATATATATATATATATATATATATATATATTATATATATATATATATATATATATAATATATATATATAATATATAAACGGTATATATATATATTATATATATAAATTTATATAATATATATATATATTAGGGATGGGCTGGATATCCGGCAACTATCCGGTATCCGGCCAAGTTTTTGACTATCCGGTATCCGGCCGGATAACCGGATAATTACTTCCCTAGTAGGTTCTTCCGCATTCGGGAAAATATTCCAAATAATTCGATTATATAATATATAATATATAATATATAATATATATATATATATATATATATATATTATATATAATATATAATAATATATAGTATATATATATATATATATTTATTTATTTATTAATTACTTCTAATGACTATTTATCCTAGGTAATTTGGCTCAGGGAAAGTATTTGTATGGTTTCTGACTAAGTTGAAAGTGCAGGAATATTAAGGCCCGATAGCAAGCCCTGCTTCAGCGCGACATAGTCGGAATGCTTGCCACCGTAAGGCGTGGGTTCGCATCCTAGTACGCGGCTTTTCCAATGCATGAAGCATGAGAAGTGTGATTTGTTTGTGAATAGACTGTTCTGTTGTATGTGTTGGCTATGGTTGGGATGTGTGTGTGTATTGAGATTAGTGTAATACACTATGCCGTAAACTGCAATACGTAAATATTGCAGAAAATCTCTACTAACAACAAATTTTTTTTGTCCGTTCACGTGGCCTAACTAGAACTCGAACCCATACTGAGAGGAAATCCTGTTCTTAAGGTGAGCGAGATAACTAGCCTCTAACCCCACTCGAGCCAAATATAATATATATATATATATATATATATATATATATATATATATTTTATATATATATTTATATAGCTATATATATATACCTGTATAGGATATATAAATACATTATAAATATATATATATATATATATATATATATATATTTGTTTAGACTTTCGATGTTGGGTACCAATGTTATATTATTTTATTCATCATTTATGTTGACTGTACAATACAATCTGCCTTTCCAGAAGTCCGAGTGCAGCCCGTGTGCAAAATCGACTCGGAAACGCTTCGAATAGAAAAAAATTGCATTAACCAATCAGAGAACAGGAAATTTGAGTACCTGGAAACGGCCGAGCGCGCCCGTCGGATCAGGGAATTAATAATACTCTTATACCTTATTTGTATCTATTTATGAAATGATACGATATATATTTAGTATCCTTAATATAAAAGTTAACTAAAATATTAAAAAACTTTTGGCAAGCCATTTCCGACATGTTTTGTAAAGAAATTTGTTTGTAAACAAATTATCCTTCCGCAGCCCGCCCGTTTATTAATTCCCGAAATCGAGGATTTAACAACGGGCGCCTGACTGTGACGTTTACGTGACGTAGAAGTGCTCAAACGGGCTCTGGAAACGATGCATGTGCGCCTGTGTGCCCGCCCGTGCTGCAGTCGGGCTTCTGGAAAAGCAGCTATTATATTTTTCTACAGGTGGGTGACACGTTCATTAAATTATTGGTAAAAATATGGTAATATTACAAACATATGATAATATGCGCAAATAAAATATTAAAATATATTTTAAAAAAATAATGATATTTATAATGGAATTAAGCTACCAAGACGCATGTTAATGCAATTTTTACCACCACAATTTATTCTCACTTTTAAGTATTGTAATTACTAAATAGTAATTACCACTGCTTATTTTAACGTGTTTAAGCATTGTATTATTTACCACTATATAACGCACATTCTCAGAAATTATAATAAAAAAAAACCACTGGAATTTATTCTCAAAATGTTACCCGCCTTCAGTGATAAAATATAAAAATCAGTGCAAATGTCAGGGCACAAAACTTGATAAAATGCAATGTTGGAAATAAATATGTCTGCTATTAAGAAAAAGTGGTGCTACGAATAAATGCTCAATATCGATTATAACTTTATAAGACAATCGAGAACTAAATATTATCGATATTGAGAATCGGTCGATTAATAGTAACACTCAATATCATTTATAATATTGAAAAATTTTACATCAGAAATAAAAGAAACTTGTTTAAAAAATGATCCTTAAAAAAAAAAAAAAAAAAAAACGATTTTTTCGGTGTTTGCTGCTATCAGACGTACAAAGATGGCCAACGTGTAAAAATTTGTGGACTATAATTTTGTCATTCCACTGAAAACTCCACAATTTTTTTTGGTAGTCCACAATTGCGCGGAATGATATAGCCATTCCGCTAACTGCAATTCCACAACATTTTCCAAATTATCGCAATTCGCAATTTCTCAATTATTTTGGTATCAGCAATTGAAGAATTCGGACTTAAATTGCGGACGCCCACCTCTGATTTATATATATATATATATATACTAATATAATATATATATATATATAAACTATATATTATATATATATATATATATATATATATATATATATATATATACGTATATATATATATATATATAGATATATATATATATATAATATATATATATATATATATATATATATATATATATATATATATATATATATATAATATATATAGATATATATATAATCATCTCTCATATAAAGCTGTCCCCCTGTATCTATAATAATATACTTATGGATAGCTACGTATATATTAACTAATACAGTTTTGAAATCAGCGCACATTGTAATGGAGGAAAATGGAATAAGAAAAAAATAGTGCGATAAAAAAAATAAAAATAATAAATAGGTTTTATATACATTTATTCTCTCTTCCCCCAAATTTTTCGCGTTCCCCAGTGCATTGAGTCCCCAATATATTTTGTAGATGTATATTCGAACATATGCGCGCTGCGCACACACACCACAAACTCTATGATTAGTATAGATGTTCTAGAGGGCGAAATATATTATACCTCCACCTGAACCTAACCTATATGCAATTTTAATTTTAATAATTTAATTTAATTTTTATTTTTTAATTTTTAATTTTTGCCATTATTTTTAAAGTTTCCTAAAGTATTGAAAATATATAAAGAAGACGTTATTTTTTATGGGTGTCATGTTTGAATTATGTTTGGAAACTGTTACGTTATTAACTTATTTTTGAGTATTATATAATTAATAATTATTTTAATTTTTTTTTGGATTGCATTACAATACGCTGAATTCAAAAGATGTATTCAGTTAGAGATATAGTATTTTTTTTTAGATACAGGTGTCACCTAATCTGGAGGATGGCCAATTTTAATATTATATATATAATATATATATATATATATATATATATATTATATAATATATATATAATATAATATATATATATATATATATATATATATATATATATATATATAATCCCGGTAGAGCGTCGGGCGGGGTGACGTGGGCCACTTTAGGTATAACTTCGTCTCCCCACTTTCCCTAATACACTTTTTGGAATTTTTCTTTCTGAAAATCAAGGCCCTATAGTAGGTCATAAGCACACAAAAAAATAATAATGTAATTCTAATAATTATAGTTTTATTAAAGTTTAAATAAAGCTCATTTAGACTCACCTTGAAGGGGTGAATTGGGCCATCTTTTTAAATTTCTCTTTTATGTAGCTATAAATTCAATTTTATATTTTAATTTTTACTTAATATAGTAATTGTTTATTATATTAAAATTAGTAAAAGTAATTAAAATTTTCAAATAATGATAAACTAAAATAAGAAAAAAATGTGGTGCCCAATCACCCCATTCGTGGGACAAATTGTTGACACTTTTTGAATTTATATTTTCCATATAAATTTCATTTTTTATTTTAATTTTTACTTAATATAAGTAACTATTTTTTATATTTAGATTAGCTATATGTAATAAAAATGTCACTAATAATAGGCTACATATAATAAGAATAGCAATAGTGTCTCAATTCACCCCATCATCAATTTTTATAAGGATGGGGGGGGGGTGAATCGGGCCAAGTTAGGCCCAGAGATTTAACCACTATGCACTGTTTGGAACAAAAATTTACTTTGCCAGTTTAAAGCTAACATACTCAACTGTATACACTGAAAAAATAATTAAACTCTGTCCATAATTTTTCATTTTATAACAAAGTTAAAAAAAACTCACTTTCAAAAGTGAAGTTCTATTTAAGGAAATTTTTATTACTAATATATTATATTTTTTAAAAATATAAAAACTCTCTAGAATTAAAGATAATGTAAATAAAACTTGTACTACCGCGTGGCTATTTAATGAGAAAAAAAAATATATTTTTTTTAATTACAGTCAACTCGCCCGACGCTATATAACAGACTGCCGGATATCCGACCGGATATCTGGTATCCGGTTTTAACTTCCAGCCGGATATCCGGTATCCGGCTAATTCACTATCCGGCCCATCCCTAATATATATATATATATATATATATATATATATATACTATATATATATATATATATATATATATATATATATATATATATATATATATCACTTAAAGTAATCCATTCAAGGATCTCTAGAGTTTCAGGTGTAACTTAGTAAATGTAGTAGTTCTAATTAAATTTTAACTACAAGGGTTGCAAAAATACCAGGATAGAATACAGCAGTAGTAGAATAAACAGGGAACTCTGCGAATGATAAGAGTGTCTTAAAGACAGTTATAGGGTATTTCATCAAGGAATATATATTAAACAAGAAAGTATAAAGTGTAAGAAATTTAAGCCAAGGAACTCTAACAAGAGTATCTCCAAAACAGAAGGGGAATACATCAAGGTTCCTGTTGATTCTAATATAGGAATAGATTGCATCAAGTTTATAATCACAGAAGGAAAATTATTCAGGGACCTTTAAATCGATATTCAATATTGAACTCTGAGAAGAGTTTTAATTTAAGTTTTATAGTTATTAGGGTGTGGTTGTTTGAGCGGGGTTGGAGCTTGAGGTATTGGGAAGTGCCTCAGGTTGTGGGATCCCGGTAAACGTGCAGCTTAATCGAGTGTGGGAATAGAAAAAAGTGGAGTGGTGAATAAGAGGGTCAGGACTAAGGAGAGTAAGAGAGAGTAAAGAGATAGGATGGGCAAAAGAGATTAGATTAGAGTGGGTTGTATGAATGTGTGTGAGAGGGATAAATGAGGATCTGAAAAGGGAAGAAGTTGGGTTAATGTTCGAAGAAAAAAGGTTGGATGTTGCTATGGTTGACAGAAAACAAAGCTGAAAGGGATAGAAGGAGATGGTCTTTGGAAAATTTAAAGGTATGATTTCGGGGGTGAACGAGAGAGTGAGGGCGAGGGAAGGGGTAGGAATAGTTATGAGGAAAGAGGTGTGGGATAAGGTAAAAGTGTGCAAATAGGTGAATTCAAGAATAATGTGGGTTAAAGTGAAATTTGGGGGGGAATTGTGGGTTTTTATATGCGCGTATGCACCAGTAAATGGAGCAAGGGAGGAGGAGAGAGAAAGATTTTGGAGTGAATTGAATGAATGTTGGGAAAGTTTCGGGGTTAATGATAAAATTTGTTTATTAGGAGATTTGAATGCAGGAGTGGGAAGAGAGGAGATGGGTAGAATTATAGGTCCATTTGGGGTAGGGGAAAGGAATGATAATGGAGAAAGTCTGTTAGAATTGTGTGTTGATAGAAGAATGATAATTGGGAATACTTGGTTCAAGAAGAGTGAAAATCATAAGTATACATGGAAGAGTGAGATAACGGGGGGAGGGCGTTACTGGATTATGTGTGTATAAATAGTAAGGATAGAGGCAGATTACTAGATGTAAATGTATTCAGAGGGGCAGGTAGTGGGTTATCTGATCACTATTTGGTGGTTGCTAGGTTAAGGGTAGGGGGAGAAGTAACGGTTAGAGAAAGAGAAAAAAAGAGGAAAATAGAAGTCGTAAAGGTGGAAAAGTTAGATGAGACATTGTGTAAGAACGAGTTTAGGAGGGGTATGGAGGATAGATGGAGGGACGTGAGAGAGACGGAAATTAGGGATGTGGAGGAGGAGTGGAAGAGATTTAAAGAGACATTTGTGAAGAGGCCAGAAGATATGCGGAGTTTAAAAGGTGGGAGCAAGAGTAGAAGGAAATGGAAGTGAATGGCTGGAGTGAGAGGTGAAAGAGTTTGTGAAAAAGAAAAAAGACGTCTATGTGAAATGGTTGGGGGATAGGAGAAGGGAAAGCTGGGAGGAATAATAGAGGGGTTAGATGCAAGCAAGAGGGCGGTGGAGAGGGCAAAGAGAGAGAATTGCAAATAATGAATGGTGTAGAAAAGTGCACATGGAAAATTTTGAACAGAGGGAGCAAGATATTCTGAAAAGAAGTAAATAAAAAAAGAAAGAAGAAGAAGGAGGGGGTTAGGAAGAGACGTTAAGGGAGGGGAAGGGGAAAGGATAGGAGGGGAGGATAGGGTGAGGAAAAGATGGGGAATTATTTTGAAGGATTATTGAATGAAATGTCGTGGGAGAGATGAGAGGATTTGCAAGAGGTGGGATGGGGGGTTGAAGAGGGACGGAAGGAGATATGGAAATACAAATGAAGAAATTATTAGGGGTTATCTAAAGAAAAAAAGGAAGTCCACGTCTAGATGGATTGTGAGTATGAAATGTTACAGATGGGAGCAGGAGGGGTAGAGGAATGCGCTGTACAGGTTGTATAATTTATGTTGGAGAAGGGGAGAGGTTCCACAGGATTGGGAGGATGGTTGTTTGGTTCCCCTTTATAAAGGGAAAGGGGATAGGATGGAGTGTGGGAATTATAGAGGTATTTGTCTTTTTGAGTGTAGTAGGGAAAGTGTATGGGAGAATACTAATTGAGAGGGTAAGAGATTTAACGGAAGAGAGAATGGGGGAAGAACAAGGAGGATTTAGGATGGAAGGGGGTGTTGTGGATCAAGTATTCACAATGAAAATGCTTGTGGAGAAAGGTATAGTTAGAAAGGAAAGGAAAGTGTAATGGGTGTTTTTAGATCTGGAGAAAAGCATAATGATTAGAGTGAAGAGGAGGAATTATGGGAGGGTGCTTGGATGAACATGGAGTAGGGGGAAATTAGGTAAATGTGTTAGGGCCCTTTATAGGAAAGCAGAATGTGTGTGAGAGTATTAGGAGGGCGAGAGTGAGAATGTTTGGAGTGGAAGAGAGGTTGAGACAGGGATGTGTAATGTCACCGTGGCTTTTCAACTTATTTATGGAGAGTGTTTGCAGAGGAATGATGAGGGAGGGGAGAGGGGTGGAATTGATGGATAGGGGTGATAGATGGGAAGTGAACACAGGGGCGATAGATGGGAAGTGAACATGATACTATTTGCGGATGATACTGCCTTAGTGGCGAAGAATTCAGAAGGGCTGTAGTATTTGGTGAAGGAGTTTGAGAGAATGTGTGGACAAAAGGGTCTTAAGATAAATCCAGGTAAAAGTAAAGTGTTGTGTTTGAGGAGGAGGAAACAGATGAGGGGATGAGGTTAGAGATTAGAGTAGGAGTTGTAGTATTAGAAGAAAGTAAAGGTTTTCAGATATTTAGGGATGGATTTGGGTAAAGGAAGGAGGGATGAAGGGAGAGATAGATCACAGAGTAGGGGAGAAAGAATGAGAGCATTGAGTGGTTTGAGGGAATTTGGGAAAGGGGGGGATTTATCACATAAAAACTTAAAGATAAGTTTTGTTTGAAAAATTTGTGTTCCAGCGGTACATATGGGTTGTGAACCATGGGGGTTTGAATTGCTAGGTCCAAGAAGAAATTGGAAGTGTTTGAGATGAAAGGGGTGAGAGCGGTATGTGGGGTTAGGTAAAAGAGAAGAGGATTTAGAATTAGCGGTAAAAGAGAGAAGATTGATCGGGAAGAATTGTTGGTTCGAGAAGACGGAGTAGGAAATGCTTAAGAATGGTTTTGAACATACTGGGAGAGAAATGGAGGAGCAGAGGTTGCGTTAGGAGAGTTTGGAAGCGGAGGGATAGGAAGAAAGAGGAAGGGGGAGACAAAGAAGAAGGTGGATGGATGGATAAGGAAAATGCTGGAAGAGAAGGGGATGGGTGGAGAAGGTAGGGTTGGCGAGCAGATTAGAATGCGAATGGAGGAGGTGGCTGAGGGCGAGATGAAGAAATATGTATTAGGGAAGCTGCACGTACCACTACCCCGCTTAAGCGGGAATAAGGTCTGTTATAATAATAATAATAATAATAAATATAATATATATATATATATATATATATATATATATATATATATATATATATATATATATATATATATATATATATATGAAAATCTAAGGTTATAAGTTTGGTAAAGAATACACAGATTTACTTTGTCTACTTAATATATCCTAAACTTAAAAGTTCATAAACAAAATTAAAAAAAAATAAAAAAATTTTTTTTGAAAGCATACATTTAAAAAATATCACCACTTCAGCTATGAAATTGCTACAAAATATTTAAATTTTATAAAAAATCAAAAATTAGTAGTAAGTATACAAAAATTTATTATATAGGCTACTTAACAAAGCTTATTATAACCAAAACTTAAATTATCATAATTTTAAAATAAAAGAAATTTGAATACTGGAATATATTTACATATGAAAAACATTTGGCAATTGTTTTAGATGGGGAAAAACGATTAAAAAAAAAATGATAGGAAAAAAATTGACATTTTCTCAAATTCCATTGTTCCAAACTATTACCATTTTTGGAATAGTAACATTTAAGAAAGAATTGGTTTAAGAAAGGATGGTTTAGGTATCATATATTATGTATATTTTGACTAAGCCAAATTGGCGAGTTTTTAGTTACAGTAGTTTTTAAGGTTAAACTGCATGTTATGGCTATAACAAAGTTAGCTATTGTTTTTTCTTCTATTAGTTGTAGACTTTGAATATACTGTGTAAGTTATTGACAAGCCCTAGGATACTTTGTGGATTTGCATGAGCATGTTTGATGATTGGTTCTATTGCCTTGACTGAGAGTCTCAATAGGGGGGCAAATGTGCCTTCTTACTGTCTCTCTATTTGGACTGGTGAAGTATCCACATTTTCCCTTGTATTTAAAAAATTTTAATGAATGAACCTTATAGCAGCAATGAGGCCAGGTTTAAATACTCTTGCGGCACCCCTCAAATTGCTTCGCCAATAGGCCTAACTTAAATTTAAAAATTGACAGATTGGTTTTAGGAAAATATTGTTTTAAATACTCCCTATTAAAATAAAATTTGAACTTTTTTGGGTTCATTGGTCACAGAAATAATTTTGGCGCCAAACGTATTAATACAATACAAATTCGCACAATTCAAACCTTACCTCATCAGATTCTCCAAACAGTTTATTAAATAATAATAATCCAGACTTTATTTGTAAAATTCTATGTTCATCCACATTAGTATCAACACCAAAACGAAATTTCACTCTTTTTCTGTTATTTAACTTCAGGGCTTTGCCCGGAAATCTGAATTTAGCCATGGCAACATAACTATAATTTGTTTTCAAAAAGCATGGATCTCTACCATGTATCGCGAACTCTAACCTACTGAACTACAGAAGCCATTGATGTTCCAATAATGTCTGATTGTCTGCAAACGTAAATAAAAAGTGATTAAAAACTGAAAACTTTCAAAACTTATTTTAAAAATTGCTAAATGAAAATTTAAACATTAATTTTGAAAATTAAATTTATTTTACAAAGATTGAATTACGCAAAACTCACTGATCATATATATAATAAAAAAATTATTTTATATAAGCTTATTAATTACGTCATTATTCATACGTTTTGCAAACAGCATCGCGCTTCACGTTTGTCCTTGAAAAGGCATACTGAAAAAAGGGGCAAGGAATCCTACACTCCCGGTAGACAGGCAGTATGGTATTATAATTTGAATAAAAACATTTTTTCACTCAGCAGCTATTAAATTTAATACAAGGGCATATTTAATATCTGTCTCTCATATATATATATATTATATATATATATAATATATATATATATATATAAGATATAATATAATATATATATTATAATAATATATATATCTATATATAATATATATATATATATATATATATATATATATATATATATTGACAACAGTACTATAAAATAATGGTTTTAAAATCTATATTGTAATTGTAAAGCTAGAACTCATTTTGGAGGCAAAAGCTATTATGAGAAAGCTTGTAAACAAAGCATCTATGAGAGTTGCGTGGATTTATTTATGTAAGGTAAAATTGCCTACATGTTACCATTTCATACATAACTGCTTTTATTGTTTTTGTATCTATTTAAAATTGAAACAACCAATATAAGAGTCCTTTTTTCCTACCGGCTCTAAATGAAGCAGAAGGAGGGAAGTTAGTCACTGCCACGATATCGAGCAGAGAGGGTTGCCAAGGGTCTTCGCCCTTAATTAGGTGACCCACAATGGGTGACCCATTCTATACTATTTATATATTTAATTAAATGTGTTGATAAATTATTAATATCGATGTTAAAGACCTTTTGCAAGTTTCTTATGGAAGAAACAGAGTCGATCAGTGAATTAAAATAATAGGATGGTAATTAAGATCTTAGCAGGATCATGGAGTACTTTCTCCCCCCCCCCCACCAATCATTCAATTTATATTTCAATGGAATTAAATAATAAAATAAATATTATTTAAGCATTGTTGCTAACATGACATTGATTATATAGAAATTATATTTTAATCGCTGTAATCCAAATAAAAAAAGAGAAATTAATAAAGAAATACTATCAAGCATCTTTTGATCTACCTGATCTTTAAATTATTAATTGTAATTGGGAAGTGAGTGATTTAATTCTATGCCCAATTAATTAATGACCTCACCCACTTGAGTACATGTTTGGTCAACCCCAGAACGACATCGACCATTAAAACCTTTTCTGATAATAATAACAAGGGCCAATAAAATAAAAAAGAAAATAATAATAAATAGCGCAGTGATAATTAATGAAAGTGTACAGTATTACCTATACCCAAGTGAAAAAAAAGCCACTATCCATTAAAACACCGTCTTGAAAAATAGAAAATCACCGCGCCCTTTCAAAAAAAATAATAATGAAAATAATAATTATAAACGCAGTGATACTCTTAAAGTGTGTACACACACACAAAAGAAAAACTGCTCAAATAGACAAATTTAGGGTCCTCAAAACCGGTGTCAAAATTGAGCATGCAAAGTCGTCAAAATGACAAGTTTTCAAATGTCAAAAAGAGAAAAAATAATTCTCAACTGAGTACTTTTTCTGTGAGTAGTTAATTGTCAATCTGATGAAAACAAATTACTCTATTTGAATAGTTTTGTATGCTCAATTTTGACACCGGTTCTGAGGACCCTTAAACTGTTCACTTTATATATATTTTACTTCCTTAAGAAAGTAAAATTTATTTATATATATATATATATATATATATATATATATATATATATAAATTATATATTATATATAATATAAATATATAAATATATATATATATAATAATATATAATATATATATAATATATAATATATATATATATATATATATATATATATATTCTATATATATTAATATATATATTATATATATATATATATATATATATATAGATATATAATAAGATAGATATATATATTATATATATATATAATATATATAATATAACATATATATATAGTATAATATATATATATATATATATATATATATATATATATATATATATATATATATATATATATATATATATATATATATATATATATATTATAAAAAGCTTTTTTATTACACACAATTTACCACTCTAAAAAAGCATTTGGTTACTTTAACTTACAGAATTAATAAAAATAACTTTAATGTAAAGCGAAGTTGAAAAATAAATATTGATAAGATATAATATAAAATTTTTAACTTATACTTTTTCTCATAATTAATTAAAAAATTATTGAAAAATATTAAAAATAAAAATAAAATAAAATGATATATGGGTAACTATTTTAAACACTGCAGACTTTGACACAAACAATTTCATAGCATTGCTTTTCGATGTAAAGTATATCATATGCAATGTAAATAAAGTATATTATATGAAGTACTTTGATGAAAATTAAATCATTCGACCGCTTAGCAATATTTTCCACGCGATAGGAAGTATAGTTCCTTCCAATTTCAGTTATTTATTAATATTAAATTCAGAAGTTTCGTTAAAGATTAAAATTTATATTTAAAAATTATCATTAGCAATTTACACAAGGTTTTTAAGGAATAATATCAGGTCAAACTAAATTAATTTGCGAAATAATAATTCATGATTAGGCCAATGAGTGATAGAAATATGGATTTTGATATAAAAAAAATTTCTGTATATATATATTATTATATATATATATATATAATATATATATATATATAGTATATATATATATATATAAATTACTATAGTAATATAATATATATATATAGTATATATATAATATATATACTATATATATATATATATATATATATAATATGGGGGAACAGTTTCATACTTCTCATTTTGACAAGTTTAAAGTTTTCGCTGACCGAAATGTACTCAATTATTCTTCAGCGACAACTGAGAACCTATAAACTGTTCAATTTGAGTAAATTTTGACAAGTTTTTCTTTTGTGTGTACATAGACATAATTCAAGTGAAGCTTTTTTTTTATTAAAAATTAAAGTCTTGAAAGCGTGTTTGACGTGAAAAAATCGTTTATAACAAAGTCGTCATCCTTTTGGAAACACACAAAGTGTCCTTTCAAAAACAGATCTCACCGCAGTTTTTCAAAAAAAAAAATCATCCAACGAATTCCGATAGAAGGAAAGCTTCGAGCTGCTACCTGGGAGTGGGTAGAGAAGAAGGCTCCCCACATTTAAAACCCCATGTTACACTCAAAAACATCTCAAGAAAAAAGCTTTCTTTAAAATTTGAAACTCAAGAACAGAAAAAAAAGTTCGGAATGTTCGACCCGATAGCCGTGAAGGAAGAAAATGAGGGAAGAAAAGGTTAAAGCATACCCCCCAACATACCCTCACAGCGTCCTAAAAAGAAACTTGGGAAGAGTAATTACTTTCAGCCAATCGGGCGTCTTCTCAGCCCGAATGTTTACGAGCTTTGAAGACCGTGAGGCCTGAAAATACCCACCAAGAGCACCACAAGAGGAGGGTAAAATCACCCACCAAGAGCAGCAGAAGAGGACAAAAACGACTCATGAAATACCGTGAAGCCTGAAAATACCCACCAAGAGCAGCACTATAAGGAATTAAAAAGTGATATATAAGTACAATTGTGAATCTACATTAGCCTTACCTGAATTTGTTGTTTTCAAAGAAATTTTTGCTCTAATTGAAGAGAAAGATCTTGCTAGACCATGATGATAACTGCTTTGTCCTGTCCCATGAATGATATTAGTAAACTTCTGATCACTTATAAGGAAATCTTAGTTAGGGGGTTAAATTTTTATTTAGGTGAAGAAGGTAAAGAGAATAGAGATAGGAATGATGTGGAAAAATTATTTGAAAGAAATGAAGAATTTTACCTAAAGTTATACCCATGTCTTACATTTTTGATTCATCAAATTGTGGATACACAAACACGACAAATAGTAACCGCTTTTGAAATAGAGTATTGACTTCCGCAGTGTGTTATTTTTACAGTGTGGAAATTTGCTTGGGTTTACTTAGTATCGAAGGGCGACAAAAATAGAAATTCCAAACAATAAAACGGTAATGATTACAATGTGGATGTTATATATAGGCTAATAGTTGCTAGAATATCCACCCAAATAAGAAGGATACCGTATATCCATATAAAAAAACTATGACTGAATTAAATGAGCACAGAAAATTATGAAGATATAATGGTGAAATGGTAAGTATAATGTTTTAATAATCACTCCCACTGAAGAAGTTTGCCACATGTAAATCCATCCTGAATCTTAGCAAGAATTAAGATTTTATCCAATAGTTCAGATAAATTTCCATGCGAAGAATTCTTGACCTTGACAGCTTAGAAACCAGTTTCTAAGAGGCTCTTACTTTGGATGTTCTCGAATGTGAAGATGGACTGGAGGCCAATTTGATTTTCTTTGATTAAGTAGTCAAGTTCGAGTGAAAATTGATGACAACTCTGAAAAGGTTTGTATATAAGCATTTTGTGTATTTACATTTCTACAAGGCACGCAGATAGAGTCACTAATTACTTTTGTCACAACCCTGAATTTCTAAGAATAAATTGATGGTGGTATCTAGACTTGTGATCTGATATTTTCATTGTTTTGACCAGATCTGATTGGTTAGAGATTCACTGCTTGCTTCTATTATACAATCAGTTTCGTCCAATGCGCAGACAGAGTGCGCGTCAATAGATATAACTCCAATGGGAGAGATGAATCAAAGGAGGATTAATTGAGCAGCTCTTGTCATCTCCCTCTGGTCTTCCACTTTATCACGAGCAACATCTCCTCGCCCATTCTAATAGTCTCGTGGACCCTTAGTGCACCCAACAAAATGAGCTTCCAGATTCACTACTAGCCCAAAGGCCAGAATCGGAATCATAGTAATTAGGTGTGGGTATCAGAACTATATCGTCCAAGCCTATCAACTCTGTTTGGTCCACTCTGATGATAGAGATTCTAATAGTCTGCGCAATATATTTAATACGGTAACTCAACGATAATTCCTGATAAAGTTCTCCAAGAAATACTCCTGAGCAGTTAGAATTATGGGCTAAGTCTCTGTAAGTGAGGACAAGGGAAGTTTTTTAGTCCATCCAGTGGGGTGGAAAACTAATACTGATATTTTGTATATAATATTAGGAGTTGAATTAAGCCATAAGGCTTCAAAAAGGAGATTTGGAGCAATAAAGGCAATCGTTGTCCAATATCTCTGCTTTAGTGTTATCTGTGACCTGTAAGGTTAAAGTCTTGTTTGAAATTTGTTATAACGTTGGGGTAATATTTTGAAATAACTTTAGATTGAACAAGTTCGGGAAGAGAATAGTTATAAGGTATGCGTTGACCTGTATAAGTTTTATAGAGAATGCCCTTAAGTTACTTAGTCTATTCTCTCCCAAACTGATCCCACCCAACTGGAATAGACGTGGAGTTCTTTGTATATGTTTGATGCTTATTGTATGATACGCAAGTATGTTCGTAGAAACATATTGAAAGAACATAGATTCTACAGTATATTTCCACCTGTTGAAATTCCTTGCATATTATCTGAGTACAAATTGTGACGGTATCCATATATATTGTGAAATCGTTGGAATGAAAGTAAAGGAAGGATTCAGTGACATACGGTAAGGACATCAACATGAAATAGCTCTGGATATTAAGGCTTAATTGATAGGATGTTTATATGAGGGATGTCGTAGTGAATGAACCTTAATAAGATACATTTTTTTAAATCAACTTAATTCATAATCTTTACACGAGAATTGCTCCTTGTTAGATTACGTTCCACGCCAGTCCCATGCTCAAAAGGACCCACAAAATTAACTCTATGCATAGAGGACAGAAAATTTAGTCATTTTTGGATATTTAAAAGGGTATATTTGTTAAATTTTTTGCATACTATACAGTCTGACAAAACATTCTTTACAGCCTGCCTGGCCTTGGTAATCCAGAAGCCATGAGCTCTGATAAAATTGATAGTGGTTTGAACACCCAAGTGTTGACATCTTGAATGAAAGTCTCTTATGATCAATCTAGTGAGATGATGATCCTTGCCAAGAAGAATTGGATTTATCACATCATCATTATATAAAAGTGTCTTGGCAATTCTCCCTTTGGATCGGATGAGGAGCTATTAATCATCTAATAGACAAAAATATAATTTAACGATATTGTAATCTCTCACACAGCAAGAATGAGTTAACTTAATCAATCCAAATTTTTTAGAGAAATTTTGCAAATAATATACTCCTTTGTGCAAAGAATAAATTCAAAGGATGGTCTGTAACTGAACCACTTTATGCTATCAAACCAATAGAGTTCGTTGCTTTTCTTGGATACAATCGTTCATCCAGGTCCCTTTACTCCTGCTAAAGATTGCTTGAATATTTTTTAAGTTACTTTAATGAATAGCCTTTTATGCAACCCATCTTGAAATTAAATCCCTAAATGGTAACCAAGTGTACCTTGAGAATACTATATGCTCATAACAAAATGTGTTACCACTGTAATTATTTTCTTATTTATCCTTATGGCCGCTTACACAGTGAAACACTAAAGTGTAAAGTCCTTACTTAAGAGGTATATATTGGATCTAGAAGGAATCCAATGAAGGACCCTTAGCCATGAGATTGGGCAATTGAAAGAAAAGTAAGAGGTTAGTTGAACCACGCGTCTGGTAATCAGAATTACTTGCGATGGAAGAAGTTTTCAAGCAGTACTTGAGTAGCATAAGGGAAATGGATAACTTGTTCCCATCTAAGCAGTCAACTGGATTATTGACTTGATTATAATGTTCCTTAGCCTTATTATTATATAAAAATATTTTTAATTGTTTGTTTGCTGACTTAAGTCCAGAATTAAGATGACCATGAAAAAAGTGACAATCTTTGAAGAATCTACAAACACCTTTTATGTTTTTGAAGACTGATACAGTTAATGTAAAGAACTTCTAGTAATATCTGAATTTATATGAACAATGTTGAAAAAATAATAGAACAGACAACAACTCTAAAGGATGGCAAAGCCTAGATTTGAGGATGCGGCCACCGTTGGGCCTTTAGTAGGAGGTGAATATAAATTAAGAGACACGCTTGGCCAAAATATCAAAGAATCCTTCTCAACTAATTGTAAAACGACAAAAACCATAACAATGAGTGAAGGCATCAAAACATAAAAACAATACTATATTTACCCATTAGAGGGTTTTGCGAGCGATCAAACTGAGAGGTTAGAGACAAGCACACCTTTCAAGTTTCAACTCTATTTTGTACCTCGTAATTTAAGTTTGTAAATCTGAACATAGTGGAAGACATGGAAAAAATACTAAAAACGATCAGCAGTTTATCCTATATTTCATACCAATTTTCTAAGGAAGAAACCTAGAATTTAATAGCACGAAATAAATTCCTATTATTATAGTTACGAACTCTTAAAGATTACTGGCGCTAGAATATAGAGAATTATGAATGTTCTATAAGATCTCCAAAACTTGACACAGCAGATAAAAACAATCTTTGTCCAACCAACGGAGTTTAGATCTTGCATCTCTAGCAATTTACTGAAAATTTTCGGCTAGTTTTAACTTATCTTCTAAGAAGGATTAATAAGAATCCAAAGTAAAACTTTCTTGAATGCAAATTCTGATTCCTGAATTTTGCTTGAAAGCTAGATTCCCTATCCCTCTCTTCCATAACAGTTCTTAATTGAATCATTAATTAGATCCCAACTTCTAAGAGTGAGGAACGGCAGGCGCAAATCATATACCATTTCATTATGTTGTGTGCAGGTGTCATAAGAAAGTGTCTTTGTAATGTGTAATCAGTTCTGCCACAATATCCATAGTAAATTATCTACAAAAAATTATCATTAATTAGAATCCGAGGTTACATGACATTCCCATCCTCATATGACTGAGAGCAAATGAGTCCTTGAGTGATATAATTGAGGATAAAGGTGAGGATGTGAAATCCAAACAAAGGACAATGGTTGAGAATATCATACCCATAAGGTGCCCAAGGTTAATGACGCCACCCTTACGGTTTTCCAAAGAAAGTCAAATAACATTCTGATGCGCGTCCTCGATAGATTTTAACTTATTATTAGGAGGTCTTTGTTTTTAATGGTTCAGCTAACATGACAAACTGATTTGATCTGAACCGGAATAAATGACCCAACAAGAGACATAAGATCTGGTCCAGTATAGGCTGCCTCATTTAGAGATGGTAAAGAATTAGTTTTAAGAGAACAGTTAAACACAGGCCGGACCTTTGTTGATACTTGTTCATCAGTTTTGATAACAGGTCTGTGAGGAACCCAAATATAATTTTTATACTCAGAGGGAGATACACTGAACTCTTCAATAATACCATCAGCTAATTGTTGCTGAAAGACATCATCATAGGCTTTAACTAAATCTTTACTTTCCAAATTTTTATGAACTCTATTAAGCACTGCAAGAGCAATGTTATAGTTTGATGGCAACAAAGGAAGTTTATCTTCAATCCATGGAAGATCTATATGATATTTTCCGTCTTTAAACTCTATACCACCTTTGAATTTTTCAATCTGTTTCAAATCATCTTCAGATTTATTATTATTCATACCTTCTATACCTAAGGACTCTAATTTGAACATGTTTTCTAATCCTTGCTCTACCTCAGAATTACTTAGTATGTGGCTTAAAGGATTAAAATAAGAATGTACAGGGTTTAAGACTGCATTAACCAAAGTATGGTTAACCTGCAATTGATTTTGATTTAGATTTTGATTTTGAATATGATTATGATTTTGAACAATTGATGATGGATTTGAAACTCTTATTTGATTATTGTATATAAAATAGTAATATTTCCAAATGGAATAATAGAACCATCTCTTAACTTAAAAGCAGATCCACTCATACATTTAAACAATTTTAGTTGAGGAAATACTCTATTAAATCAATGCCAATTAAGGCATCCAAATCGAAAAATGAGTTATTAGACTCTTTATAGCCAGAATCAGATAATTTGAAAGATTTATTTCTCAAATTAATTAGAGCCTGATCTACGAACTTAATCTCGTAACTTAATTTAAGATCCTCATCAACCAAAAGAGGAAGGGTGAAACAAGACTGGTCCATATATACATCAAGAACAGTCTCTTTCAAAGTGCGGGTGCTAACACCTAAATAGGTTTTTATATCGTATTGAGTGCTTTGATGATTCTCTACAGATATATTGAGTTTGTCCAGCACTCTTTTAGAAAGGTAGGACCTCTGTGAGCCACAGTCGACTAAGCATCGAACTGAAGCCGAAACTTTACCTCTACCAATCCTTATAGTAATTGATGGCAACAAATATAAATTGTTGGTGCTTTGGCTAAAGCTAAGACATACATTTGTGAGGGTGGAACTTTTCCTTTGCTTACAAAGAGCTGTAATATGACTTTTTTTATTGCAAACTTGGCAACTAAAAGAAAGTTGCTCCTCAAGTCCAGGACACTGATCTGCAGTATGTTTAGTACTTGAACATTTGGGGCATAGATTTATTTCATTACCACCTTTTTAATTCTAACTCATAGGTGGATAAAACATTGCATGGTCATCCACATGACCTTGTGATGAAACAAACTTACAAGATTTTGGAATAACTTTGATTTGAGAAATGGATAAGAAATCAATTACTATGAAGAAGCTTCATTTTCACAATAACTTATTAGTACTGAGTTTGGGAAATTCTGCAAAGCATGGAATTGGCAGTCAGCCTGATTATTAGATTCATTAAGGACTCATTCGACCTTTGATTTTCATTAATTTTAAATTTAAAATTAGGCTTCCGAAGTATATTTATATTTTTAAATTTTGAATAAGTATATGGGAGACTGATTGAAATTTTGACCTATATTATGATTTGACGTTTTAACAATATTTTTGATAACTTCATTGTAGCTGTTAAATATTTGATTTAAATCAGGGTAATTGGTATTCAACTTGCGAGTAATTTCTTTGACTACCACATTAGGTAATTTTGATAAAACTATGTGGCTAAGTACTACTAATCCAGTAGCCTCCTCAAGATATTTGAGGTTATAACTCTCAAGTTCATATATTAATGTTCTGATATCATTTAAGTAAACCCTAGTCGCATTATATGTTGGGTCAAATACTGGTTTTAAAGATATTATTTTTTTAATAATTTCATCAATGATGAAATTTTCGTCTAAAAACTCTTTATCTAGAAGTTCAAGAGCTTTATTATAATTATTATCACTAATAGAAAGATTCTGAATCAGAGAATATGCATATCCTTTTAATTTATTTTTTAAGCAGTGAAGTTTAATGGATTCACTTAAATTTTTCTGTAAATCTAAGGAATTCTTAAATTTTGAAATAAAGGTTTTATAAGCAAACTTATCAGTTTCATTACCCTCAAAGAAACCACAATCTATAGCTCTAAGAACAGATTCACTCAAATGAGAGCAAGTATTTTTTTGAGGGGTTGAATTTTGTTCCCCTTTAAATTTTAATTCACTTAATTTTGATTTAATCGAGCATTGGTACTGAATCTGACTACACAACTTCTTATTATGAAACTCAGGAATGAGGGAGTCAATTTCATTATCATTATATATTTTTATTATATTTGTATCCTTTTGTTTAATATCTTTTAACAAGGACTCTACTTCCTCTACAAGATCTTTTACATAAACTGCATCTTTATCTTTATTATTATCTGTAGGCCTACTCTCTATCTGACTAAGATAAATATCTACTTGTGCCTTGAGGGATGAAATGGCTTGAACTATAGGCTTAGATTTTTTATTAACTCTATCAAGAAGGGCTTGTATCTCTGGGTCAGACATTTTCGCTGAAATTTGGCTAGAATGACCCAAGGACAAATGAAACCTTGAAGAAGGATGAAATAATGAAAGAGCCTACCACCAGGCCAAATTATTTGATTTAAATTTTGAAAAGGTCTATTAGACCAAAAAAAAATAAAAATTTGAAGTTGAAAGTGATCTAGGCCTATAATGCCTAACTTTGAAATTGAATTTTTTGAGGAAAAATGAGATATGGCCTACCACCAGGCCAAATTATTTGATTTGAATTTTGAAAAGGTTTAGAAGACCACAAAAAAAACAAATTTTGAGGTTGAAAATGACCTAGGCCTAGGCCTAAGTTTGAGCTTGAATTTTTTAGGAAATCACTGTAATGGAAGGGTTAGGCAATGATGCATTGCTTATCTAACTCTCTTACCAAATTTTGAATTAAATACACTAGGACTAACTAAACTTAGGACAAAAACGCCAATAGGCTAGTCTCGATAGGCCCACGTGGCTTCTACCGTCTCTATTATTTTCCTACGTTCAAATAAACCTTAATTTAAAATGATTTTGACCTAATAATACACAAAATATCGAAAACTGCTATAAGCTTCGGAGATAGTTTGATTATAATTTGCAATTGATAGGCACGAGTTATCAAGAACTTGCAACAAATCCGTTCGTTAAGACCAATATAGATTACACAATTGACGAAAATTTAATCTAAAGCAGATTAAATTAATTACAAAAAAATTCTTTGAAAGATATAAGGATTTAAAAAATGATATATAAGTACAATTGTGAATCTACATTAGCCTTACCTGAATTTGTTGTTTTCAAAGAAATTTTTGCTCTTTGAATAAGATCTTGATAGTCCATAGATAACTCTGCCTTATGGTTTTAGTAATCTATCACTTAAAATCTTAGTTAGGGTAAATTTGATTGGTGAGAAGGTAAAGAGAATAGAGATAGGTTGATAGTGAAAATATTTGAAAAGAAATGAAGAAATTTACCTCTATACCCTTTTACATTTTGATTATAAATTTGATTACACAAACACGACTAAATAGTACCGCTTTTGAATTAGAAGTGATTCCGCAGTTGTTATTTTTTAGTGAAATTTCTGGTTAATTATATCGAAGGGGACAAAAATATAAATTCCACTAAAACTAATATACTGTATATATATAGCTAATAGTTTCTATATCCTAAAATAAAATACTATATCCTAAAATAAAATACTAAAATGAGCAAAATAGAAGATATATATGTGAAGTATATGATAGTTTTTATAGCACAGCACGGCAGAAACGCCTCAGGAACCTATGTGTC
>JABUQX010007581.1:57500-62500 GCA_015478945.1 Trachelipus rathkii | reverse complement strand
TATATATATATATATATAATCATTCTCACAATAATATAAAATCAGCAGAAATTTTTTTATTGCCTTTCAGTTACTCTTCGATTGAAAAATTGAGAAAACCATATCAACATGCTAAAGAAAACCATTAATAAATATATATTTTTAAATATTTTATGCATGGTTTTTTTATGTGGTTTAAACCAAATGGTTTAAACCATCCCACCCTATATATATATAATATAGTATATAAATTTATAATATATATATATATATATATATATATATATATATATATATATATATATATAATATATATATATATATTATATATATATATATATATATATATTATATATATATTATTTGTAAAGGTATTACACGGCAATGTAGGGGGCTCGAGCCGACGGGGAACACAGGGGGGACGTTTTCCATACCGCGTAGGGGAGGGGCGGAGGAACCCCCGCGACACCCAAATACCAAAGAGCGGGGGTTCCGGAGACCCTCCCCGGAGGGGGGGGGAATTAGTCCTACCCCGTAGTTCCCCGGAAGGCCGAGAGACCCCGACTCCTGCCATCGGTGCGGTATACCATTGGGGTATTCTTTAGTTAAAAAAAAAAGCAAAATTTAATAGAAAGTCTATTTATTTTAACGAGTAACCAATAAAAGGTCTCTAAATAGTAGGGATGTACCGGAACCAGGTTCCGGCCGGAACTTCCGGCCGGAACCTCGATTTTTTGGAAGTTCCGGTTCCGGCCGGAACTAGCTTGGTTCCGGCCGGAACTAAACGGAACTTTCTACTTTTTCAAATGTCTTTCTTAATAAAATTCAGTAATTGATTTGTCATTTACACAGTTATGATTATGCATAAAAAAATAATATTGAAAATTGATATACAGTCGTCCCTCGTAGAACGCGGGGGTTAGGTTCCTGACCCCCGCGTTATAGGCGATATCGCGTATAACTTTAAACCCCCTGAAAAATCATTAATTTAAAAATTTTTACCTTTGTATAAGGTGAATAAAATAGCAGCAGTATTTTATTTATCCTTAATAATAATTGAATAAATTTGCAGATACAATGTTATTTACAGAACAGTATATAAACATATTTTATTGACTAATTAATTAGTAGGATATTTATTACATTACAGTACAGTACTCTACATATCTTAAAATGAGCAAAAAAGTTTTTTAGTTTTTTTAAATGAAAAAATATACAATGTACAAACCTTTAAAAAATTTGGAGATAAAATTGTTTTTATATATTTAATTGAATCGCCTGAGGACTGTAATATAAAATTTTAAAGTTTAGCCAATTGAGCACAAAAATAGTTTCTTTCAAATTGTAAATAAAGTTGAAGGTGTAAGAGATGAAGGCAGTCCAGAATCTGTAGGTTGTATTGGCTGCTTTTTGAGAAATTAACATCGTTTATCGGTAATTGACGCTTTTGCCTTTTTAGCTCACCAAAAATTTTCTTTTTTTTTTTCTTTTCATTCTTTTTCTTAAAATACGTAAGCCTTATCGAAATTTGCTTTTTACATTACGACTTTAAAAAATATCTTTTTAACTTATGTATTACAGAATTTTAATTTTATTTTTGTAATTTGTAATTTTAATTTTTCTTTTTATATTATCTTTTTGCAACCGCGCGCTATAGCAAGATCGCGTGCCGTATAAGACCGCTTCTACGAGGGACGACGTATGGAACAAATATTCATTATAAAAAATGACCTTGGGAATCTAACCTCGTAACACTCTTACGAGGAAAGAAAAATTGACTGTCTCGAACTGGGAGCTTTAATACTCTAGAAAGGGGATGGGGATGTTTTTTTTATTTTTTTGAGATTTTTTTTTTTTTTTTTTTTTTTTAGATACATTGCTTTTTTAATTATTATTTTATAAAATTAGTTAATAATCCTAATTATTGCCTAATTAATAATAAGTTTGGTAAATATAATTATTTAGTTTAATTAAGTTATTTTTATATAATTAATATAGATATATTATATATAATATTTATTATATATAATATATAATATATATAATAATATATAATATATATATATATATATATATATATATATAATATATATATATAAAATAAATACAGATATAGATATAATATATACATACTATTATATATATATATATATAGTTTTATATGCTTTTATAATATCTGAGTACTCTAATTTTATTTATCTTCTTTATTAAAATGACTTGAAACAACATTGATGAATTTTCTTATTATGTAGATGAAATATACTTATCATTAATTAGGTAATAGCTAGGATTAATTATTAATTAGAAAAAGTGTCTAAAAAATGAAAAAAAATAAAAAAATAAAAAAAATCGATGATTTTTTAATAAAAAAAAAAAATACGTAAAAAACCCCTGTTCTTACATTTGATCTTTTTGTGCAATCCTGTTCTTAGAATATACCTGGGGATAAAATAAAATTTGTACAGGGTATTATTATTATTATATTATTATTATTATTACATATTATATATATTATTATATTATTATTATTTATTATTATTATTATTTATTATTATTATTATTTATTATTATTATTATTATTATTATTATTATTATTTTGTATTATTATTATTATTATTATTATTATTATTATTATTATTATTAATTATTATTATTATTATTATTATTATTATTAAGAGAAATTAACTTTAAAGTAGAAAACTACTACAAACAAAATTTTAACTAAACTGTTTAAGCAAAAATAATTAAAATATCTAAAATATTCCATGAATTTACTTGACTTAAAATAACAATTTATTCTGAATTTCGAAAGTTGTGGTGTAGGAAAATAAGTTGCTTCTCCATGTTGTGAGTTTAAACGTTTATCTCATCCTCAAACCGTGTACCCGGCTTCTGAAAAAGCGTTTTAAACTTTGAAGACCCGATAGAACTTTTATATAAGCTTACGTTTCCAGAGCCCCGACTGCAGCCGGCAGGCACCACAGGCCGAACATGTGCATCGCTTCCAGAGCCGTTTGCGCACTTTTTAGCGTCCCGTAAAAACGTCACATCAGGCACCTGTTGTTAAATCCTCGATTTCGGGAATTAATAAACGGGGGCTGCGCGGAAGAATACTTTGTTTACAAACAAATCTTTTTACAAAACATGTGTCGGAAATGTCTTGCAAAACTTTTTAATATTTCGATAATTTTTTATATTAATGGACACTAACTATATCATGGTAACCAACATAAAATAAAATAAGAATTACGGTTATGGGCGTAGGCAGGATTTCATTTAGGGTGGCAAAGGTTGCAGTGATAGTATATATATAATAATATATATATATATAAATATTATATAATATATATATATATTATAATATATAATATATATATATATTATATATATATATATGATATAGATAAATAATATATATATATATTATAAAATATTTTAATACGTTTTTTGCTTAATAATAATTAATTATCTATCGATTGATGTATCTTTTTTAGTTTTTCCACTAATAAACCCTTAAAAACGTCGTCTGGCAAAAATATAAGGTTCATTTTTTTTATTTCGCCAAGATTTAGGGGGGACAAGTGCCCCCCAGCCCCCCCTGTATACGCCCATGATAAGAGTATTGTTTACAATTGCCAGCTGATCCGACGGGGCTCGCTCGGCCGTTTCCAGTACTCAAATTTCCTGTTCTCTGATTGGTTAAATGTAATTTTTTTCAATTCAAAGCGTTTCCGAGTCGATTTGCACACGGGTTGCAGCTTCGGGCTTCTGGAAACGCAGCTATAGTATATTCCTTTTTTACTTAATAAATTTATTGATCCGCTTATCCAGATTTTTGCTTGCAGAACTAAGAGCTCACAGTATGGATATGACAAGATGACAGATACTTCTAGAGAGACTCCATTGTTAATCAGACAAGTTTTAAGTTAGAAATAGCTGCTTCGTTTCCAGAAGCCCGAGTGCAGCCTGTGTGCAAAATCGACTCGGAAACGCTTCGAATGGAAAAAAACATTACCAATCAGAGAACAGGAAATTTGAGTACCTGGAAACGGCGAGCGCGCCCGTCGGATCAGCTGGCAATTGTAAACAATACTCTTATTATGATGTATCTATTTTATAAAATGATATGATATATTAGTATCATTAATATAAAAGTTGACTAAAATATTAAAACATTTTGGCAAGCTATTTCCGACATATGTTTTTGTAAAAAGATTTGTGTAAATAAAGGGTATTCTTCTGCGCAGCCCCCCATTTATTAATTCTCGAAATCGAGATTTAAACAACGGGCGCCTGACTGTGACGTTAACGTGACGTAGAAGTGCGCAAACGGGCTCTGAAAACGATGCATGTGCGCCTGTGTGCCCGCCGGGCTGCAGTTCGGGCTTCTGAAACGCACGCAGTTTATGTAAGGTGTAGCTGAAGTCGAAAAGTTCCGTTCCGGCCGGAACTTCCGGCCAGGTACTTTTTCAAGTCCGGAAATTCCGGTTCGGCCGGAACCAAAAATTTCTGTTCCGGTACATCCCTACTAAATAGGCTTTCTAATCATATTACTATAATTATTAACAATAATTTTTTTTTTTTTTTTTACATTTTTCCTATCTAAATTTTACCCAGGATTCCAAAAATGTAATCCTTTTCGCTGTAGCTATTGTAGTTTTTGAGATATAATTTTTTTTTTTTTTATTTTTTATTTTTTTTTTAACATTTTCCGCACTAAAATTGGACCAGCATTTCAGCAATGTATTCCTTTTCCGGTTAGCTGTTGTAGTTTTTGAGATATGGATTGTGGCCCTTCTCCCCCTTGGACCATATATATATATATATATATATATATATATATATATATATATACTAATATATATATATATATATATATATATATATATATAATATATATTATATATATATATTATATTATATATATATATTATATATATTATATATATATATATACTGGCGATATACTTTTCCTATTTAACCAGATTATGGTTTTCCGCCCTTTAGAATTCGGGAGACTT
>JABUQX010007581.1:47500-50000 GCA_015478945.1 Trachelipus rathkii | reverse complement strand
AATTAAGGGCTTACAAAAGACTCATCGGACATTTACTCACGAATGTCCTAAAGAAAGGTAGGAGAGTACCTGAGTATGAGAGACTGAGTGCTCGCATGATCGCAATCGGATAAATTCTCTTTACAGACGAAACAATCTTTGCCGTGAAAGAATGTTTTAACATAGAAATCGATATGATGTATGCTACGTCATCCATGGAAGTTCTGCTCTGTAATAAAATGTCATCATCCGACTTCTGTGACTATGTGATGGGGAGAGAATTCAAATGGAATCACATGCAGACATTCGTATTTGTAAGAAAGGTGCTAAAACCTCAGCAGCCGTGTACCAGCAAACCGTTCTGGAAGATGTGGTAGAAACTACTACATCAAACCCTCAAACATGGTTCTGGGACAATGTTCCTCATTTTCTGATGGTTGGCGTCTGGCCGTCTGGTAGCCTCAAATCATAATCCTTTGATCACATATTATGGGCAGTATTATACAGCATATGGCAGTTCAAAACGAACACTCAAATATTGGTTCTTTAATGCGAGCTCTAACACAGTGGTTTTTCTTCACGCTTGTCGCGCACCCCCTGGTATTTCTAGATACACCCCAAGGGGTGCGCCACCCAGTTTGAAAACCACTGTTCTAACAGGTTGGGGGTGAAAAACATTCTGATGGCAGGTCGTGCTTGCAGCAATAGGCGACTTGCTCAACATGCTTTTGTTAAGGAAAAAAGACTGCCATTTTGAATGACTGTTGTATTTTTTGAATATTGTAGATTATATCGTATACATATTAATTAAATTAAATTGCTTATCTGTTTTTATTTGACACCACAATTTGTGTGCAGCAGTATGTTTGGTAGTACTTGGTATATATATATATATATAAGTAGTAGGGGGGGTATTTTGGACACCGTAGCTCCGCCCCCTTTTTGACCTTGACTGACCGTTGGTCATTTTGACCAACGGTATTTTTACCTGACCTTGAACTTTTTTGGGGCCAATTTTTTACTCAGCTACCTTCATGGGTGTTTTTTTTTTTTTTTTTTTTTTTTTTTTTTTTTTTTTTTTTTTTTTTTTTTTTTTTTTTTTTTTTTTTTTTTATTTTTTTTTTTTAATGGTAATAACCTTGTTGACTTGCGTCCGCCATTTTGTTTTATAAAGCGTTTTGTTAATTTATTTTCATCGTCGGGATGAATCGCAAATTCATCGTCGCGTTCGTCGCGTTTAATCGTCGCAGTCATCGTCGTTGTCGCGTTTAATCGTCGCGTTTTTTAACAAGTTCCGCAGGTGCGAATCGCAAGCCAGCCGCGTTTCTGCCGCCGCGTTCCCGCCCGGCGCGTTTCCCATCCCACCTGAACCGTAGGTTCACATCCGCCCGCCTTATGTCCCAGCCCGCCAGTCTCGCTTCCTTTCTTCATTTTTTCCTTCCCTTCCATCTGTGCTTAAACTTCCTTACCACCTCAAGCCTTAACGTCTTTATATGGTCGAGTTCCCCATCGGTCATAAATCAAAATAGAACTCGACCTCTCACCACCGATGCAAACCCACGACCTTTTTAACCACCCGTCCAACGCTACGAATTAGGAGAATATAAATTTAATTTCCAGGTTTATAAAAGCAAGTCCGAGGCTTCCCAATAATAATTATTATAATAATAATTATAATAATAATAATAATAATAATAATAATAATAATAATAATAATAATAATAATAATAATAATAATAATAATAATAATAATAATAATTTATATATATATATATATATATATATATATATATATATATATATATATATATATATATTTATATCTTTGCTATATATCTTTTATATATATATATATATATATATATATATATATATATATATATATATATATATTAGTGATGGGACGATTAATCGTCATCGTCATCGTCATCGGCAAAAATCGGCATATTTTTTTCACATCGTCATCGTCATCGTCATCGTCAAATTCCGCCGATTATTTTGCCGATTAATTGAACAAATATTAAGAATTTTGAATAATATTAAAACTCAATAATAATAATAATAATAATAATAATAATAATAATAATAATAATAATAATAATAATAATAATAATAATAATAATAATAATAATAATAATAATAATAATAATAATATATATATATATATATATATACTATATATATATGTATATATATATATATATATATATATATAACTATATATATATATATATATATATATATATATATATATATATATATATATATATATATATATATATATATATATATATATATATATATATATATATATATATATAATATATATATTATATATCTTTCTTTGCTATATATATATCATTTGTTTATGGTATGTATGACATTCCAGTGCCTAATGGTTCGCCTTTGTTATGCGTTCATATCCACACTCATCCTCCAGACAACATATCATATACACATACTTATATCCACACCCCTCTTCTAGACAACATCTTACAGACATCCCTATCCCTTATATCCA
>JABUQX010007581.1:37500-42500 GCA_015478945.1 Trachelipus rathkii | reverse complement strand
TTATACACACATTCACTATGACACTTACACTCACCATAGACACTTACACTTACATTTACACTTATACACATGTATAAACACACGACCAACCCTTTGGTCTTCCATGGGTCAATTTTAGCCCATCCTAATTTTAGGCACTTAAACATTTTTATTAAAAACATATACTTTACAGACCTTAAAGCAGTAAATCAGTAAATCAATAGAGGTGTTAACTAACACCTAGGGGGATTAGTATGCTTTTGTTTTACTGTTTTACTGCTTTAACTCATGTTTTACTGCTTTAACTCATGTTTTACTGCTTTAACTCATATGTTTTACTGCTTTAACTCACATATTTATTAACATTACATACCTTAAAGCAGTAAATCAGTAAATAGAGGTGTTAACTAACACCTAGGGGGATTAGTATGCTTAACTCATGTTTTTACTGCTTTAACTCATGTTTACTGCTTTAACTTTCTGCTACCTTTAACTTCTGCTTTACTGCTTTAACTCATGTTTACTGCTTTAACTTATGTTTTACTGCTTTAACTCATGTTTTACTGCTTTAACTCATGTTTTACTGCTTTAACTCATGTTTTACTGCTTTAACTCATATGTTTTACTGCTTTAGCTCACATATTTATTACATTGTACCTTAAACATTAAATCAGTAAATCAATAGAGGTGTTAACTACCTAGGGGATTAGTATGCTTTTGTTTTACTGCTTTACTGCTTTAACTCATGTTTTACTGCTTTAACTTTGCTTTACTGCTTTAACTTTCCGCTTTACTGCTCAGCTTTACTGCTTTAACTTTCTGCTTTACTACTTTACTTTCTGTTTTACTGCTTTAACTCATGTTTTTCTCTACTGCTTTAACTCATGTTTTACTGCTTTAACTCATATGTTTTACTGCTTTAACTCATATTTATTAACATTACATACCTTAAAGCAGTAAATCAGTAAATCAATAGAGGTGTTACATAGCAACAAGGGGATTAGTATGCTTTTGTTTTTACTGCTTTACTGCTTTAACTCATGTTTTACTGCTTTAACTTTCTGCTTTACTGCTTTAACTTTCTGCTTTACTGCTTTAACTTTCTGCTTTACTGTTTTAACTTTCTGCTTTACTGCTTTAACTCATATATTTTATTAACATTATGTTTTTTATTTTGTTTTAATACTTTTTATTTATTTTATTATTATTTTTATTTATTTTATTATTATTTTTATTATTTTTATTATTTTTATTTTTATTATACTTTAGTGTTATTTACTTCATGCCTATTGTTATTATTATTTAGAACACACACACACACACACACACACACACACACACACACACACACACACACATACACACCCCGCACACTCACTTACACATATAACGTATAATTTATTAAAACATTTTATGTTTTAAGATCCACTTACCTTTATAGTACCTATTCAATCATAACTAAGTTCTTTCAAAATGTCTTGAGCGTCCAGAATAAATTAATCATTATCTTTGAGCAAAAATTTATTATTAACTGTTATACTTTTTGTTTATAAATTTTATAACTATCAAGTTTTAAAATAACTTTTACTAAAATTTTATGAAATTTTATTAAAAACATATATTTTACGTACCTTAAAGCAATAAATCAGTAAATCAGTAAGGCCAGCCCCTAGCACCCCTCTACATCAAGCTATGCCACGTTTTGTTCTATTGACTTACTGCTTTACATCATCTTTAGCCATGTAATAAGTATAAAATAACAAAATAAGTTCTTCTCTGCTAACATAACATGTATTTTATTAAAATCATTCTAAGTTTTTATTTAAAAATAACAATTATTCACTTACATTTATATTATTCACTCGATGTTAACTAAAAATAATTCGGGTTTTCTTTATTATTATTATTATTATCTATGTACATTGACAATCCATCACGAGAAAACACAACAACCCGCACTCCTTACAGATACGAAACTGACCTCTCTCTGTAAAATGTGTTGAAATAAATACTTTAGGTCTAAATTTAGGATAATCCTTTTTGTAACCCGAGGCGATTTAAGCCTAATTCCAGGTCAAAATATATTTCAAACTGACCTTTTTCTGTAAAATGTGGTGCAATAACTACGTTAGGCCTAAATTTAGGCCTAAATTTAGGATAAGCCTTTTTGTAGACGGGCTAATTTAATCCTATTACCAGGTCAAAAGGTAATTCCAGTATAGACAAGAATCATTGTTATTATTATTTTATAAATATATTTCAAACTGAAACATGCTGGATCGGAAAGATCCTTTAAGCAGGTAAAAAGGAAATGTTTTCCTTACTTGTGATTGGTCGGGGTAATCCTTATCTCTATATGACCTCGTATGTGATTGGTCGAGAATTATTTTATCGTCTTTTGAAAATTAACGTTGTTCTTTAAACTTGTATTTGAGCAGGTGTGTGTTTTATTATCTTTTAGACCCAAACTCATTTTAAAATCATAGTCATTTTAGCTGTTAAACGGTGCACAAGTTATCTGATTTGTATTAAAAGTGTTTTATTTTTACTAAGTGTATATCATATTTATAATAAATACTTACATTGAGGAATAATTATTAATTTCACTAGAATAGATAATAATTAATTCACTAGTTCATAAGCTAACCACCAGGGCTCAGCATGAGCCTTACCCGCGCGAGCAGCCAACCCGCACCCCGCAGTGCGTCCAGCCCGCGTCCCCAGCCCGCCGCGTGCGCCGCAGGCGCAATATTTCTGCGTTCACGCCCGCCGCGTGCGCCGCAGATAATGTGTCCGTGTAACATCGCCTTGAATCACTAGACACAATATTCCGCGCAGGTATTGGTTAGAACACATATACACACACACGCCCACATACACACACACACACACACACACACACTTACACATATAACGTATAATTTATTAAAACATTTTATTTTATTATTATACTTAGTGTTATTTACTTCATGCCTATTGTTATTATTATTTAGAACACCCACATACACAAACACACACGCACACATACACACACACACTCACACGCACACTCACTTACACATATAGCGTATAATTTATTAAAACATTTTATTTTATTATTATACTTAGTGTTATTTACTTCATGCCTATTGTTATTATTATTTAGAATACACATGCACACACTCACACACACACACACACATACGCACCCGCCCA
This sequence comes from Trachelipus rathkii, assembly GCA_015478945.1. NCBI lineage: Eukaryota > Metazoa > Arthropoda > Malacostraca > Isopoda > Trachelipodidae > Trachelipus > Trachelipus rathkii. The sequence goes on along the minus strand of JABUQX010007581.1, from coordinate 39,326 downwards.
CTCGATATTTTGATGCCTCATGATACCTCAGCTTTTGATACCTCAACTTTAATGTCTCAGTTTTGATGCCTCAACTTTGATGTCTCAGTTTTGATGCCTCAACTTTGATGTCTCAGCTTTTGTTGCCTCAACTTTGATACCTCAGCTTTTGATGCCTCAGCTTTGATGCCTCAACTTTAATAACTTAGCTTTGGTACCTCAGCTTTAGTGGTTCATCTTTGATGACTCATCTTTGATGGCGTCATCTTTGATACCACCTATATTGATGATTCAGCTTATAAGCAGTTACATTTACCATAGACACTTACACTTACACTTATACACACATACACTATATCTCTTATTCACACATACGCACATACACATAGACACTTACGTTCACCCATAGACACTTACACTCACCCGCACACACAATATATATATATATATATCATTCGCGCGGGAATATTGCGCCTGCGGGCGCACGCGGCAGAGTTGCAGGAAATATTTGCCTGCGGAGCTGCAGCAGGCTGGGGTTTGCGCGGCTGGACGCACCTGCAGGTGCAGGGTTAGCTACTGCTTGCAGGTGGGGCTCATGCTGAGCCCTGGTGGTTAGCTTATGAACTAGTGAATTAATTATTATCTATTCTAGTGAAATTAATAATTATTCCTCAATGTAAGTATTTATTATAAATATGATATACACTTAGTAAAAATAAAACACTTTTAATACAAATCAGATAACTTGTGCACCGCTTAACAGCTAAAATGACTATGATTTTAAAATGAGTTTGGGTCTAAAAGATAATAAAACACACACCTGCTCAAATACAAGTTTAAAGAACAAAGTTAATTTTCAAAAGACGATAAAATAATTCTCGACCAATCACATACGAGGTCATATAGAGATAAGAGTTACCCCCGACCAATCAGAAAGGAAAGCATTTCCTTTTTACCTGCTTAAAGGATCTTTCCGATCAGCATGTTTCAGTTTGAAATATATTTATAAAAATAATAACAATGATTCTTTTGTCTATACGGGAATTACCTTTTGACCTGGTAGCCAGTTAAATTGGCCCGTCTACAAAGGAAACGGCAGCTATCTAAATTTAGGCCTAAATTCTTCTTCCTGATGACTCCACAGAAAAAGGTCGGTTGGCAAACCTGGAATTAACTAAATCGCCTCCGAACCTAAGGATTATCTGGGGCTAGACCTAAAGTATTTATTTCAACACATTTTACAGAGAGAGGTCAGTTTCGTTCTCGTGATGGATTGTCAATGTGCATAGATAATAATAATATTAATAAAAGGCAGGTATTTAAAAAGGCTTTTGAAATATTTTTAGTTAACATCGAGTGAATAATATAAATGTAAGTGAATAGTGATGACCACAAATAAAAACTAGAAGGCTATTTTGATAAACGCTGAGTGTTATGTTAGCAGAAAGGGCTTCTTTGTGGCACCTCTTATTACATGGCTAAGGCTGATATGCTCGCTGTCGTCAATAGAAACAAACGTGTATGCCTGGCGATGCGCCAGAAGAGAGGTGCTGAGACTGGCACTTTTTGATTTTGATTTATTGCTTTTAGGTACGTAAAACATGTTTTTGTAAATTTCATAAAATTTTAGTAAAGATTGACTTTTAAACTTGATAGTTATGGTACTTATAAACTTTAAAAGTATTAACGATTAACTGTAAATTCTTTGCTCAAGATATGACGTTATTAAGTACAGAAAACTTTAATGGTACAGTTATATTTGAATGAGCCAATATAAATGTACGTGTTTAGTAAAACTGCCAAAAATGTTTTAATAGAATTATACGTTGCCATGATGTGAAGTGTGG
>JABUQX010007581.1:17500-32500 GCA_015478945.1 Trachelipus rathkii | reverse complement strand
ATTAGCTAACGGTTTTAAAAAACAGTTAGGAGTGAGAGGCACTATATCATTATCCGAAGAAGTATATGTTAATGGTCTCGAATTGATAGCATTAGCAATGTCTGCCAATGCTGTTGTGAAATCGAAGTATTCCAAATTTTTACGTCCAACAGTCTTATAGAGACAATTTTTAACAGTCCGAATTGACCTTTCCCACATACTTCCCATCCAAGGGCTGTATAGGGGAATGCGGATATGTTTAATGTGATTTTTACGCAAAAATTCGGAACCCACCTCTGATACAACAAACTGCTCGAGAGCATCCGCACCTTTATTAAAAGACCGGGCATTGTCGCTATATAAAAATTCAGGGACTCCAAACCTAGCCACAAAGCGTTGGAACGATTGAACGAATGCCCTAGCAGACATATCTGGGATAAGATCCAAATAAACACAACGAATATTGAGGCAGGTGTAAAGAAGAATATACATTTTTTGAGGTTGGGTGGACCCTTTAATTTTAATGAAAAAATGTTTAGTAAAATCCACTCCAACATTTGAGAAAGGACGATAGAAATTGACTTGCGCTTTTGTGAAATTAGTAAATTTCGGATAAGAATAAGAAAAGCTGTTGAATTTTGTACAAGTCACACATTCCGATAAAACTCTTCTTATTGTATGACGAGCTGAAGTTATCCAGTAGCCCTTTAAACGAATGAAGGTCAAAGTTGCTTGAATGCCCAGATGTTTACAAGAAACATGTGCATCTCTGACAATCAGGGTGGTAAGATGATGGGACTTGCCAAGGACTACCGGATTGACTATCTCGAAACTATAGTAGTTAGTGCGAGACAACCGTCCTTTACTTCTTATAAGACCCAAATCGTCCAAAAAGAAGTTCAGGCGAGAAACTAAATCAGGTGGTTTTGAAGAAGTTGATCCCGATTGAATCTCTCTCAAAAAACGAAGTTCGACAGGAAAACTTTCTTGTTGCATAATCTTGAGCAAGAAAAGTCGAGCTTTCCTATCATTTTCAGTAGGATCGATGGAAGATGTGCCGAATTTGTAGAGTAAAGCACATACTCTTAACAAAGTTGAAAGGGAAGAATACTTGGTCATGTCAATAATAGGAGGAGGTGGGGCTTGAATGACTGTGAAGGTAGTTGAAAGCCCTTCCTGTACACTCCTTGTTTGCTGATAACTAGGCCAATACACTTGGTCGTGTTTAAGCCAAGCTGGTCCATTCTTCCATAGTTCGAGCTTCTTCATGAATTCGCGACAGGACAAACCACGAGTTATAAGATCTGCAGGGTTTTCATCTGTTTTGACGTAGTTAAATGAGATCGGTATTAAATTATCGTTTCTCATAGATGAAACCATACTCTTAATGTCCTGTATACGATTCCGAACGAAAATTTGCTTTGTCCTGCTACCTCCTCCAGCTACCCATGCAAGAACGATTTGGGAGTCAGAGAAGACGTTGACCTTACTAAATTCAACCTCTTGTAGGCTAGTCACGATCTGCGGAAGGCATTTAAGCGCCAGAAAGATGGATAAAAGCTCTAAACAAGGAAGGGTTTTTCCCTTGAGAGGAGCTACTTTAGATTTGGCCCACATTAACGAAGGACCTTGTTCTGGGGAGGTGATGTAAGCCGCAAATCCATAGCTCTTTGAACTAGCATCGCAAAAGATGTTAAGGGTTGCATTAGTCGATGAGGTATCAAAACAAAAACGATTGAACGATAAACTCTTAAGAGAGTCAAGATCGGCCCTTAATTTTTCCCAATCCTCCTTTATTTCAAGATCGATAGAGTCGTCCCAACTCATTTGTTTTTCCCATATACGTCTCATCAAAAGTCGACCTCTCAATGTGACAGGAAGAAACAAAGAAAGAGGATCAAAGATTTTATTAACTTGAGAGAGCAGATCTCTTTTTGAACTGACTGATGATAACTCAAAGTCTGCGAGTCTCAGGGTGTCATTACCAGGATGGTAAAGGTAACCTAGAACTTTTTCCTCTTCGCAGTTATGGGAAGAAAACATGTTATCCTGTTTTATTTGAGCCTTGAGATCTGAATGGTTAGTGTTCCAAGAACACAAGTTGAATCCTCCTTCCTTCATTCTTTGAACTGATGTGGTGTAAATGTTTCTCAGTACTTCTGGGGACGAGTGAGTGTAAATAAAATTATCTACATAAAGATTATTTATCAGAAGACGAGAGACTAAATCATAAGGATAGTTATTCTGAATGTGGTGTCTAATAACAGCTCCCAAAATGTAGGGAGAAACAGCAAGTCCGAATATGATGGTTGCGTACCGATAAGTAACAAGCCTGCCATCTTCTTCCCAGAAGAAACAAAACTTGTTACGGTCACTTTCTTGCTTGAGATAGATTTGTAAGAAAGCTTTAGATATGTCCGCAACAACCACATATTTATTGGTTCTAAAAGCTAAAAGAAGACGAAGAAGGGGAACCAACAAATCTATACCTGGATAACAGGCTTGATTAAGGGAAGGAGCTCCTTTTGTACGAAGACTGCAATTGAATACAGGTCTAATCTTAGTTGATACCTGATCAGCCATTCTTATGACAGGCCTGTGGGGAACCCATACATATTTATGGAAGTCCTTCGGAGATACGTTGATGATTTCAATTATGCCGTTTTTCAGCTGTTCTTTAAAGACATCACTGTATGCTTTGTCGAGTCCCTGATTGTTAAGACGATTCTTGACTCGTTTTAGTGTACTTAAAGCAACATTATAGTTGGATGGAACTTGATGCAGCAAATCCTGAATCCAAGGGATTTCGATGTGGTACTTTCCATCGATAAATTGAATGGAGTTGTGGAATTTAGTTATAAATTCTTTGTCAGTAGTACCATAATCTTTTTCTTCCTGAATTCCCATGGACTCCAGACTGTACAGATGCTCCAGACCAAGTTCAGTATCCTTTTGATTCGAGGAAAGATCGATGACATCAGGGTAGGAAGGATGGGGATCTAGAATTGAGTTTACGAGGGTTTGAGGAGCGTTGACAAATTGGTAGGGCAATGAAGAGACAGACATTGTTAGTCATGAATCTTCCTCCTCATGTTCTCGCGATGAGTTAACAGACTGCTTTCTGTACAGAAAGTCTTTTTGATGTGGAAGTAGAAAAGAATCCACAGGACCGAAAGGAACTAAACCGAAACAAGTTGAAATAGCACTTCCTTCCAAACATTCTACCATTTGGAAGTGCCTCATATGACAAAGAGCGTCAGTGCCAAGCAAAAGGTCGATGTTATTCACAGAGTCCCCATAAGGACCTACAAATGAGTTATCAGCTACTTTGTATTTTGACGAAATTCTACAAATAGCAGATGCCAGTCCATTAACAGTAAAACCCACATCTAAAGAAGGGTCTACAAGAACAGGAATTGATATAAATGAATCACAACAACAGTTGAGATCCAAATTAGTTAAATAAGAGGAACGAACCTGCTCTCCGATGAAGGTTTTGATGGGATTGTCAATCTTGGGTAATTGCTCACAATTGATGTCGAATTTATTGAGCAATCTTGGACTAGCATAGGTTCTCTGTGAACCTAAGTCAATTAATGAACGAACAGGCACAGACTTATTCTTGTGTCTTACTGTGATGGTGATGGTAGGTAAGATTTGGGAGGCAGATGACTGTCCGGTATTGATACACAAGTGGTTGCTAATACCAGAATTACTCTCTTCATCGGCATCTTTTCGATTGTTGTTCCGATGTTGAGTATGAATTTCAGATGGACAAAGAGCTGTGAGATGCTTTCTACTCTTGCAATTTAAGCAAGGGTACTTAAGGTTGAGTGTTTTTGCTGGACACTTATCCACCATATGTTTCAAGCTGGAACAGTTGCTGCACAGCTTAAGCACGACACATCTGTCCCTTTTGGCCTTGGGAGATTCATAAACTGTGCATTCTGAAAGGAAATGCTTCCCACTGCACAACTTACATTTAATTTCAGAAGATGCTTGAATATTTGACGAAGATGGAGATGATGTCTTTTTATTTACACTATCACCTTTAGATGTATTGAAAGTATGACTCTGTTCAGATGGTACAGAAGGAAACTTTTTCAAATTTCTGTTTCTCCTTTTTGAATCAAAAGAAGAACGAGAAGAACCAGAAGAGGGAGATTGAGTGTAAGATTTTGGAGTTCGAAATCTTTCCATATTATGAATGATTTGATTGTGTTCTTTGAATATAAGGTTGATGGAAGGATATTGTTCCTTCGTAGACAGCTTCAACTCTCTCAAAAATGAAATAGGAAGCTTATCAACCACGATATGACTTATTAACTTGCAACCGGATGAATCCTCTTGAAAAAAGTCAACTCCAAGTTCCTTAAGTTCCTTCAAGTTAGCACGAACCTTTAAAATGAAAGACCGGACAGGTTCCAACTGCCTTCCGTCAAGAGGCGGAGCTGAATCTAACTCATGTAAAATAGAGTCGATAATGAATGCTCTATCTAGATAATGTTCCTTTAAGATGGTTAAGGCAACATCATAATTGTCATCCGTGCCTGACAAGAACTCAATGTCCTTCAGAGCATATCCCTTCAAATGTGATTTTAAATATTGAAGTTTGATGGCCTTTGAGATGTCTCTTCTCTCTCCATATACGTTATTGAAAGATTGGAGAAAAGAGCGGAAAGAATGCTTGTCTTTATCTCCCGAGAAATCTCCACACTTTAAGGCAGGAATCTTTAAGCTAGAAGGATAATGACAGCAATTCTCCTTTGAGTTTGACTTCTCTGAAGAGGCACTAGACGACTTTCTTGAATCCGAATTATAACCATACTTGTCTTTTAACAAGTGAAGCGCTTTAGCCATCTTAATATGGTAGGTATCAGTGGCTGTAAGTTCTTCGTCAAGTATGGCTTGGTCAACTTTCGTATATTCAGCCCCCAATATTAAGTTTTCAATGATGGTGTCTTGAGCTTTAATTTCACTCATGACTGTTGTCACCTTTTCAAATACAGTTTTTACAACAACTGGATCGTAAAAGGTGGGAGAGTCCTCATCACCTTCCTCTTCTATAGGAAAGTGTTTACAACAGAGAGTAAGTTTTCTTCTTAAGTGTCCCCTTTTTAACCTAAGAGGACCCAAGTCTTTAAGAAGACTTGACTTGAGGCTAGATATTTCCTCTCCTGAAAGATCTGTAGGCATTAGGTCTTGAAAATCAGCAGCCTCTTTCAGATCCAAGTCTTGAATGATGTCCATATTGATAGTAGAAAGAACAAATCGAGAAAGAATGGAACGAATGAGAAATAATACACTAGTGCGCAGTAACTATGTCAAAAACAACCACTGAGCATATACTATGTCTATGTTGAAAATCTATGTCGAAAACAACTACTGCGCATAGACTATATCGAAAAACAATCACCGCGCATAGGCTATGTCAAAAAACAAACACTGCACATAGACTATGTCGAAAAACAAACACTGCGCACAGACTATGTCGAAAAACAATCACCGCGCATAGGCTATGTCAAAAAACAAACACTGCGCATAGACTATGTCGAAAAATAAACACTGCACATAGACTATGTCGGAAAACCAAAACTGCGCATAGACTATGTCGAAAAACAAACACTGCGCACAGACTATGTCGGAAAACAATCACCGCGCATAGGCTATGTCGAAAAAAAAACCAAACACTGCGCATAGACTATGTCGAAAAATAAACCATGCGCATAGACTATGTCGAAAAATAAACACTGCGCATAGACTATGTCGAAAAATAAACCCTGCGCATAGACTATGTCGAAAAATAAACCCTGCGCATAGACTATGTTGAAAAATAAACCATGCGCATAGACTATGTCGAAAAATAAACACTGCGCATAGACTATGTCGAAAAATAAACCCTGCGCATAGACTATGTCGAAAAATAAACCCTGCGCATAGACTATGTTGAAAAACAAGCACTGCGCATAGACTATGTTGAAAACAAGCACTGCGCACAGACTATGTCGGAAAACAATCACCGCGCATAGGCTATGTCTATGTCGAAAATCTATGTCGAAAAACAACTACTGCGCATAAACTATGTCGAAAAACAATCACCGCGCATAGGCTATGTCAAAAAACAAACACTGCGCATAGACTATGTCGAAAAATAAACACTGCACATAGACTATGTCGGAAAACCAAAACTGCGCATAGACTATGTCGAAAAACAAACACTGCGCACAGACTATGTCGGAAAACAATCACCGCGCATAGGCTATGTCGAAAAACAAACACTGCGCATAGACTATGTCGAAAAATAAACACTGCACATAGACTATGTCGAAAAATAAACACTGCGCATAGACTATGTCGAAAAATAAACCCTGCGCATAGACTATGTCGAAAAATAAACACTGCGCATAGACTATGTCGAAAAATAAACCCTGCGCATAGACTATGTCGAAAAATAAACCCTGCGCATAGACTATGTTGAAAAATAAACCATGCGCATAGACTATGTCGAAAAATAAACACTGCGCATAGACTATGTCGAAAAATAAACCCTGCGCATAGACTATGTCGAAAAATAAACACCGCGCATAGGCTATGTCAAAAAACAAACACTGCACATAGACTATGTCGAAAAACAAACACTGCGCACAGACTATGTCGGAAAACAATCACCGCGCATAGGCTATGTCAAAAAACATGCGCATAGACTATGTCGAAAAATAAACACCGCGCATAGGCTATGTCAACACTGCACATAGACTATGTCGGAAAACAATCACCGCGCATAGGCTATGTCGAAAACCAAACACTGCGCATAGACTATGTCAAAAAATAAAACATGCGCATAGACTATGTCGAAAAACAATAACTACACATAGACTATGTTGAAAAATAAACTTTTACTTATAGATTATGTCAAAAACTAAACCCTGAGCTTAGACTATGTTGAAAAATAAACCATGCGCATAGACTATGTCGAAAAATAAACACTGCGCATAGACTATGTCGAAAAATAAACCCTGCGCATAGACTATGTCGAAAAATAAACACCGCGCATAGGCTATGTCAAAAAACAAACACTGCACATAGACTATGTCGAAAAACAAACACTGCGCATCGATTGCAATGAAAAACAGTCACCGCGCATACAAAATGTCGAATGTATAAGAAAATTATCGAATGCGCAATGACTATGTTGAAAAACAACCACTACGCAAGCAAAATGTCGAATTTGAGAAAATTATCGAATTTATATAAAAATATCGAATGCGCACGAAAAACACCCACTGCGCATGCAAAATGTCGAATGTATATATAAATAAAAAAAATGTTAAAAGACACCTTTATCAAAATCAAAAAAAACAAAAAAAATTTACTAGTAAATCTTACGCATATGGAAATAAATCGCGCTTGAATATGCCTGTTTAGTCTCAAACTCGATGCAAGAAAAAACTTTAAGTTTGCCTTTCATAAGGTTTAAACAAATTTGAACAAATTTACAAAAAATTGATTCTTATAAAATATTGAAAATTCCAAAAACTTCAAAAATTAACTAGCAATTTCAAAAATTGCAAACATTGAAATAACAATTTCAAAAATTATTAAAATCGTATCTATGTGAGTAGAAATTTATAGATACAACCTTAATACCAACGTAGAATAGTTTTTAAGAATAGTAAATTTACGACAGTTAAACTGAATTAATAAATGTTATGTGTTTTAATGCATAAATATAATAAATGGAATTATCCACCTATGGTGAAAGGAACAAACAACTTACTTGTTGAAAAACTGAAACTTCTTATCCCAGTCCTGATTTCGGATTTGAAATTGTTATTTTCAACACCGGTGTAATTAGTTAATACCACCGGCCTCTTAGTATAGGCAGTAAATAATTCCTCTACGCATCGATTGACTATTAATTTACGAAGATACGAAGATAAAGTTGACTTGAAGATTAAGCGTTAGTTTAATGAAAATAAAAAGCGTTACAATGCACTTGATGAAGTTACATTTAATCACGGTTTATAAGGCCTTAGTGATCATACGATTTAACACTTTTTATAACTAACACTTAACAAAAGTAGGAAGGGAGTTCTATTTAAAAGCATCCACTTCTTTCGAACGACAGAAATTAATAAACTTTTTTACAGCACAAGTTCAATAAGCGACTTGACAGTACGAGGTCAAAAACGTAAAAGCTTTGATTTTGAATAATTATTCCAGCATATCAACTCCAGCTATTTAACTTCCTCAAAAGTGTTCCGGTTTCATGATTCCAATATTTACAATTTAAAACACATAACATCTTTAAGGATAAATATAGATTTGGCAAAGAGTTAATAATTGAAATGCACACGAATTTGAGACCAAAAGCATATTGAAACGCAAACTTTCATTACGAAATATTTTAAGCTATTGATTCGCATTCCAATTTTAATAATATATATATATATATATATATATATATATATATATATATATATATATATATATATATATATATATATATATATATATATATATATATATATATATGATTTATATATATATATATATATATATATATATATATATATATATATATATATATATATATATATATATATATATATATATATATATATATATATATATATATATATATATATATATATATATATATATATATATATATATATATATATATATATATATGACAGAATGTTAAAAATTTATTTTGATGTTGCTGAGTTACATTGAAAGTCTATCGAAGCATCTAGTTTTAAAAAGTCGATATTTTTTTAATACGCTTAGCTGCACAATTACCAGTTATTCATATTCCAGCCTGAATAGATTCAGAAATAAATTCGAGACTTCCTGGCTGAAACTTTACTTTAAAGCTTACCAAAAACTAAATACTAATCTTGTTTATTACAGGAAACGAGACTTAGTAAATTGTTATTTATTTTAAGATTTAAATTTGCTTAGCTTCTGGATCACTGGATGAGTGATTAAGTAAATATTCCTGGAAGAAAAGAAACCAAAGTTCATTTCTTGCTTAATGTTATAGACTGCGAGACATATAAAGGAAAAAGAGCAGTTTGCCTATTGTGTTTCGCTAAGGTAGCAAATAATGGGACAAGAGTTAAAAAAACATATACAGGATTGCAGCGGCGGCTCTACAATAGGGACTGCGGGGTTGCAGCCTCCCTCAAAAAAATAAAAATAATGGTACATGCTTTTTGTTTGGAATTTGTTTAACAGTACCGTACTAAATATATTGCGTACATTTCATTCATAATATTAATGACAGTCAGCAATGTAATTAGAACGGAACGAATAAGTTAAGTGAAGAATTGCAGCGTCACAGCCCAACTAACGGTTAGCAATTATTGTAAGAAAAGACTCGTAAAGAAAATGAAATGCAACGGACATTACAATAATTTATTTAGTGGCTACATATAATGTAGACCTAGAAACGGAGCGCTTCGAAAAGCTGAAATTTTTTTAATTCGATTTGGGATTTGGAAATATTTTCTTTAAAAAAAGTCATTCCGTAATATATTTTAGACTTTTACTATTTAAATGATTTTAAATATTTATTTTTTAATAAGTCTAAAGCCGCAGTCTCTCTCTCTCTCTCTCTCTCTCTCTCTCTCTCTCTCTCTCTCTCTCTCTCTCTCTCTCTCTCTCTCTCTCTCTCTCTCTCTCTCTTTTCTTTTTTTTACGTATCAAATGACCCAGCAGAAAAATACACAGCTCAAATAAAAAGCCTATAATCCAGATAAAGTGTCTTAGTTGCGTGTCTGTCCCTATATATTTCTGTTTTGCGAAAAGATTTTCGTAGAGGTTCAATATAAGCATAATTTTGAACATAAAGTAAGTTGCCAATTATTTTTCCAAATTATTATGTTGACAATTTTATACAAAGCCTACCATAAATAATTATACGGTTAACTTTAGTTTATATTAATAAATATTCAAATATATATATATATATATATATATATATATATATATATATATATATATATATATATATATATATATATATATATATATATATATATATATATATATATATATATATATATATGTATATATATATATGGACAAGTTACTTAACGGCTACACAGAACGGGAGGTCGGATCAAAAAAAAAATTTCACAGGTAAACTCTTTGATACATAAATAGATGTTCTAGGGGGAAAATGATTTTTCCCCCTATGTTCTAAGGGTCAAATACGGTTAGGTTAGGTTAAGCCACGTTAGGTCAGTTCAGGTCAGGTCAGGTCAGGTCACCCTAGGAATTTTTTTTTTATTCACCCCTAGAACATTTATTTATGTATCATAGAGGCTACCTGTGAATATTTTTTTTTTGATCCGACCTCCCGTTCTATGTAGCCGTTAAGTAACTTTAGCATATATATATATATATATATATATATATATATATATATATATATATATATATATATATTAAAGAAATTTTCAATTTCTTATGAAAGTTAAATATAACAGGTAATGACTAAGTTTTACTTCGTCATTTTATATTGGCAAAGAAACAAAATATTATACCATGATGATATAAAAAATTATATCATTGATATTTTAATCAAAATGACGTAAAATGTTCACTCCTGAGAGGAACCGGGGTTGAAATTTTGTCAAATTGACATAATTTTTTTTTGTGTGGTCTTTTCAAAGCCTGGGCAAGATGATGAAAGCTGTTTATTGCAGAACGTCGCACTCGATCGATGTTTCACAAACATTTTAAATGATTAAAAATTAAAGTGTTTATTAAGTGAAAAAAAAAAAATCAAAATTTTCTAGGCTATTGTCAATAATAGTCCTCACGCCGGTTCAAAGTGCGAACTGGTTCTGAATCATTATTAAATCGTTATGGTAAACTGGAAACTGTAGTAGAATAGTAGAATTATTTTTGTTTTAAATGAATCATGAAATATTTAATCGTCCGGTAAAAAGCAAATAAAATTCTGAAAGCTTTTAATATATTAAATAATAATAATAATATATTATAAAATTAAAAAATAAATCAAAGAACTATAACAAAGACTAGAAAGCAAAGAGAAACATCAATAAATTTCCAAATATCAAAAGTTTTAAAAATGTCATTTTCTTATCAAGTCGTAAATAAAGTATGGAAAAAATGCGCTCAAAATTTAAAAAAAAATTGATAGACGTTGACTCTGTCAAATTGAGATTTTGTAACGGGAAAACGATGAACTTTTTATGCATACTTTGTTTTAGAAGTTTGATAAATTTAGTCCTGAGGAATCTCATTTTCTATTTTTGCTTCGTTTTCTTTTTCTTCTTCTAAATTTTAAAATTGATGTTCGTAATAGGAAACAAATTTTCTTGCTGGATAATTTATTGTAATGTTTGCTTTAAGTTGATTTTCTTTTTTAATTTTTTGATAGGTTTATTTTTATTGCTTCTTTCGTTTCTTTGTTATAGTAACTTGAAAATCTCTTTCCCATTGCTTTTATTGCTGTTTATAATATATACTTAACTCCATTTACCACTGAATATTATTATTATTATTATTATTATTATTATTATTATTATTATTATTATTATTATTATTATTATTATTATTATTATTATTATTATTATTATTATTATTTATTAGTTATTTTTATATTATTATTATTATTATTATTATTATTATTATTATTATTATTATTATTATTATTATTATTATTATTAATTATTATTATTATTATAATTATTATTATTATTATTATTATTATTATTATTATTATTATTATTATTATTATTATTATTATTATTATTATTATTATTATTATTATTATTATTATTATTATTATTATTATTTAAAGATAAGGACACCCAAATAGATGGGCTGCTAAATTTCAACAATAATTAATTCTGTGAAGTTACTTTTTATCATTTTTAATTTAAATGTGATTAAAATTTTATTATTATTATTATTATTATTATTATTATTATTATTATTATTATTATTATTATTATTATTATTATTTATTATTATTATTATTATTATTATTATTATTATTATTATTATTATTATTATTATTATTAATACTTTAATTTGTAAAACTTTCAAAATTTAATTAAGATGCTGATGAGAAAGATACGAAATTCGAAAATATTAAAAATTTAATAAAGTAAGCAAAAACGTTCACTTTGCATGAAAGAAAAAGGATTTTAGTGCTAATACGTGAAAGAATTTTAGATAACGTAAAAAATGTTTATGGGTAAAATACGTTCCGTATTGTGTTTTTTTTTCATATATAGATTCTGTGTATACGTAACAAAACATATGATAGCCTGAACTTTGAGGGCAGTAAACCGCAAAATAACCTATATGGATCGACGATGCAATAAAACTCAACCTAACCTATATGGATCGACGATGCAGTAAATTTCGACCTAACCTACATGGATCTACTATGATGTAACAGATTTTCTCTTACTTTCGGGTAAGATATTTGCACTACAGAAAATATTCCTAGACGTCGCTCTATCTCGGGCTCTGCCAAACGTACGATGTGTAAAATAAGTACGCTATTATTAAATAATTACTTTTTTGTATTTAAATTTTTTTGATCCTGCTCATCAGCACTCAAATTTATTGTTAATGTCATATAATAACAATATATGAAAGAAAGTAAACAAACAAAACACATTTATCTGTGCCATGAAACTCACAAGCACCTATAAAGTGGTAGGTATAAGTCTGTTACTCCGTTACTAACGAAGTTACTTTTTCTGTAACGGAGTAACGGACTCATTGGTTTTGTTTTATTGTAACGAACTAAGAAATCGTTACTTTTTATAATCAACCAGTTACTCGTTACTTTATATTTGGTCCGATATATATATATATATATATATATATATTTAATATATATATATAATATATATATATATATATATATATATAATATAATATATAAAATTGATTATACTAGAATTTTATTATATATATTAAATATTTAATTTTTATTAATATCATTCAGAAGACACTGCTATAGATTCACGCAGTGTATAGTATTCTATAACGATAACCCGCTTACCGGTGATGTGGTCGAGACTGCTGGCGTCTGACTCGTTTGGAATCTGTGGGGCGGTCTTAAAGCAGATGTTACAGCTGGGTTGTGTTGTTTTGACGACCACGCCATTGTGTATTAGGAGAAGAGAGAGAGAGAGGAGGGCGGGAGTGTGTGTGGAGTTTTACGCATTGAAATGAGAAAGTAAAAGCGCGGGAATTGCTCCTGTGGTGATATATCTAATCTCCAGTCACAAGAGTGAACACGGGACAGAGCGCAATGACGGCACTTTGTACGTACAACGCGTCCACGACTCGGGTCCGGTAGCGAAAACTGGGCCGCCGTGCCCAATGGTGAAATACTTTAATAATCGCGGGGAATTCTATATTGTATATCCCGGCTCTACCTCAATAAACAATCTTGCTATAGATTCAAGCGCCGAGTCGGTAATTACAGGGGTGGAGTGGTGCGAGAGAGATACTCTCCTATATAGTATACACACTATATCATTGTTCCCCCGGTTATACAAGTTACTCGTGTTCACATTACGCGGTGCCCTCAGCGGTGTTTTTCGCATACGCGCCCGAGTGTGAGCGGGTAGAATTGAGCTGTGTTGTGGTTCCTGTTGTGTATATGAATCACGTCAACAGGAACAATTTTCTTCCGCGCCTGTTAATTTAGTTCGCAATCGATGTGAGCGTGGCTACAAATCCACCTAACGCGAGAGGATCAATGCACTATAGAGGTTACTTTAGGCCTATTCATCCCACGCATGTAAGTAATTATACTGTTATGTGTGTGCTTATGGTGTATTGATTATTCATATATCTTATATAATTTGGTTTTATTATATATATAATAATCCACTTATTATATAATATAGTGATATATAGTGACTGTATAGGATCCTCATTTATTATTAACTAAATTATATTATACTGTATGTAAAATTATTAATAAAATCTGTACCATTATAATATTATATATTATATATATATAATTAATATATATAATTATATATAATATAATATATATATAATATATTATAATTATATAATTATTATTATATAAATATATATTTAATATTATATTAATATATATAATATATATATATATATATTATATATATATATATATTTTATATTATATATATCTTTATTATCACTGAGTTTATTTATATATATATTTATATATTATATAACACTTCTTTGTGGACACATATAATATTCCGTCGAATAAACCTAAAAATTAAAAATGAATTTTAAAAAAAATAAATCATTTTGGAAGCTCAAAAAAGAAAATAAGTTTTTTATAGCCATAATCTAAATTCCAATACTAAATTATTTATGAGGGATGTGGTTACCTTAAGGTCCTATATATATATATATTTTACTGTCTATCCTCCTTTTTATTTCTCGCAGATTATGGGTAGTAAGTAGTGGTAGCATGCATCAGGATAAATAAAGCATAGATAGAATATAACAAAAGTGAAAAGAAACCCTAGCACTATACCACTATATATATATTTTATACTATATACCCCTATTCTATGTATATCCATAATAATTGAGAGATCTCAATCGCATAGTAAAAATATCCTACCCAGGTTTTCATGGGACCGCGATGGTAACTCACTCACTATGATAGATCGTCAATGTAAGGGTTCACAATGTACCCTTTGGCCGTGGGCCACAACCATACTCCCTCACAATCAGACCCGTGCCATCACATCATGTTTATAATCAAACCTTTCTTCTCTGCACTTCTACCTAAGCATTCACATTTTCCTCTTCCTTCGAAACATTCACAGTTTACACACCAGATCTGATATCAACTTTTTCTTCACGGTCCTCTGAGCGTCCAGACCTGTCGTTTATCCAACACATGCTTCTCGCTCATTAAGAGAGCGAGTGCCGCTAATAAATATCTACGCGCGACTTAACTATTTCATCCTTTTCACAAATACATTGGAGCGCGATTGCTCA
>JABUQX010007581.1:7500-10000 GCA_015478945.1 Trachelipus rathkii | reverse complement strand
TCTTAGTTTTAAATTTTTATTTTTTTTATTTTTTTAGTTTTGGGTTCTAACAAATTTTAATATTTTACCCGAGTGTAGTAAAGTTATATAGGTTTAAGTTTTATTTTTTTCATTGTACAGTGGCATGTGTTTATTTAATTTTGTACTTAAATTTTTTTTAAGTTAGTATTTAGTATGTGTTAAATTTTTTTTTTTTTTTTATTCCGTTTTCTCCTTTTGTTCTTGTTTATTCTTATTTGCGCGTGTGTGTGTGTCGAGTGTGTGTGTGTGTGAAAGATGGCAGGTTTGCGAGGGCGCGGGCTTTACATTAACTTTACCAACATCCGTGGCTTAAAATCTAACTTTGCCTCTGTGGAATATCACCTCACTAACTCTATTCCTAACCTTTTGCTCTTGTCTGAGACTCAGAATGGCTAATAAATTCATCCTTTTAATTCTTTTTTTTTTTTCCCAACTATAACTATGTTTCATAATTTCCGTCTGAAGGGTGGAGTGTGTGCCTATGTAAACATTAATACTCCTGTAACTCGTCTCGTGAATCTCGAATCTCCTAACTTCGATGCTCTGTGGCTCAAAATCTTTCTTCCTTCTACTACAATAATCTTGTGCTTCTGCTACTGTTCTCCTAACAGAACAGATTTTCACTCTTTCTTTGAATATCTTACTACTTCTCACGAGACTGTTATATCTTCTCATCCAAATACTGAGGTCCTCTATTTAGGGGATTTCAATGTACACAACACTGAATGGTTGGGGTCCTCTCATACTGATTTAGGTGGGGAGGAGGCCGAACCATTCAGCAATTCTCAACGATCTTGGAGCAACTTTAATCACGAAACCTACAGACAATTCCGGATCGTCCCAACCAATTCTTGAACACACTTGACCTATGTTTCACCACTAGTCCTTCTCTCTATAAATACACCACCTTCGCTCCTATTTTTAAATCTGACCACAACCTTATATCTCTTAATTTTAATACTTTCTCTCCAACAGCTCCATCCTGCCCTATGCGTTTTTTCTGGCACTTTGATCGGGGTGATTGGGGGGGGGGCCTTGCGTCGCTTCTACGCTAACTATAATTGGAATGACTGCTTTGCCTCTGTTGATAACGCTTCGGCTTCTGCTACTAAAGGTGGGAGCTGTAATCGTTGACGGGATGAGGCAGGTTCATTCCTCTTCGACCTAAAATCTTTTCCTCTCCTCATAATCCAATGGTTTCGATCGTGCTTGTTCTCTGGCCATTCAGGCTAGAGACAGTGCTTATCGGGTGTGGAAAACTTCTCTACCTTCTCCCTATCATTCTCGCTTAATTTTCATTCCCTAAGAATCGTTGCAGGGATACTCTTCGACGAGCAAAAAGCGGTTTTCATCAAACGAAAGTGCGCTATCCTCCTTGGTTCTCCTATCTGAAAAATTTTTCTGGCCTCGTGTCGAAAATATCTCCAGCACTTCTGTAAAATTGCTTTTCCTCCTCTTAATTCGATCAGATGGCTCTGTTGCTAACTCTCCAATGAAAAGGCCAATCTCTTCGGCCTCCTTATTTCCTCTAACTCAACCCTGGACGATTCTGGCATTCCTCCTCCTCCACCTTCTCCTCTCAGGTGTCCTATGTCTTTGCCTGTGATTACATTTGATCGGGTGCATGGGCTCCTGAGATCTATGAACGTTAGGAAGGCGGGTGGCCCGGATGGCATTCCTTCCCGAGTTTTGAGGGAGTGTGCTTCCGAGCTGGCCCCTCCCCTCGTTCAACTATATTCTCTATGTCTCAATACTAACACTTTCCCTCAGTGTTGGAAGCACGCACATGTCCAACCTATTCCGAAAAAAGGAAGCCGCTCTGATCCTTCTAACTATCGCCCTATAGCTTTCACCTGTATTCTATCTAAGATCTTTGAAACCCTTCTTAACTCTCACTTCTTAGACCATCTGGAATCTCATTCTCTTCTTTCCGATCGCCAGTACGGCTTTCGGCGTTCGAGGTCTAATGGTGATATACTTTCCTATTTAACCGATTTATGGTTTTCCGCCCTTAGGAACTACGGGGAGACTTGCGTGGTGGCGCTTGACATATCCAAAGCATTTGACCGGGTATGGCACGCGTCACTGCTCTCCAAGCTCCCCCCTCCTTTGGGTTTCCTCCTTCTCTTTGCTTACTTATGTCTAGTTTTCTTTCAAATTGCTCAATATCGGCTGTTGTTGATGGGGCGACTTCTTCTTCTTCCTTTTCTGTCAATAGTGGTGTTCCTCAGGGTTCTGTCTTATCTCCTACTTTATTCCTACTTTTCATTAATGATCTTCTCACCTGCACATCTAACTCTATTCACTCATATGCCGATGACTCGACCCTTCATTCTTCAACTCATTTCAATTCTGCTCCCTCTTTTACTTCTAGAATTGCCTCTCGTCTTAATCTTTCCGATTCTATTCTCGCTGATCTGGATAGAATTTCCGGGTGGGGTCGTCTGAACCTTTGAAATTCATCTTTAAAAACTCAAAC
>JABUQX010007580.1:0-20677 GCA_015478945.1 Trachelipus rathkii | reverse complement strand
ACCCCCCTACTCCACCTCTCAAAAAATTTCGGTTTATAGTCCTGCTTCTGCTGCCGAATCTCGACTCTTTCTCCATTCCATCCAGCCCTGAAATCCTTTGTTATAGCCAACAACTAAAAATTGCTGAGTTCCGACTCCACCCCACAACACAAATTTTCTGCTCTGGTTTCAGGCCGCATCAAATGGCTTTTAATTAAAGAGTTACTGAAAATTTAAAAAAGACTCTCTGCATCTCGTTTTTTAACTATGTAAATGCTTTTTATTGTATGGATTACATGTGTTTATTATTCATCTCTCTCTCTCTCTCTCTCTCTCTCTCTCTCTCTCTCTCTTGCTCTCTCTCTCCTCTCTCTCTCTCTATATTAATACTATATATATATATATATAATATATATATAATATTATATATACTATATATATATATATATATATATATATAATATATATATATATATACTATATATATATATATATTATATATAATTATATACGTTATATTTATATATATAATATATATATTATATATATATATAATATATAGATATATATATATATATATCCAGTATATATATATATATTATAATATATTAATATATATTTATATAATAATATATAATATATATATAAATAAGACATAGGGGCATGAGCTAAATAGAGATCAGGTTCAATTTTCACATTTTTTTAAAAAAAATTAAACTATAAATTAGTAACAGCTGTATTCTTAATTGAACTGGAAGAATATTTTTTGAAACTCCTGAAAGCAAGGTTCAAACTACAACTACAATTTAGGCTTGACTTCATTCCAATGGCCGATTAGCAAAAAATTCTGATGAAATTCAAAAGGACATTTTTAATTTGTAATTTTGATTTGGACTTGAACCACTTGTAGCTTTGAGCGCATCATATATACTGAATATTTCTTAAATTTAATTAAATCTAAATCATCTCATTTTGAAAAATTAAATTTTAAATTTTCAAAATTAATATGTTCTAACTTTATCTTCTCCTTATTTTATTAATCAGTTTTTTTACTTAAGCCTTTAACATACATGGAAGGACTCTCACAAATTACGACACCTCCAGTTCGTGTCATTCCTACATGCCAATAGGGAATTCCTCGTGAGGATTTCCAATTATGAAAACGCTTGGGGGAAAACCTCCAAGACAAATCGACCAGAATTATTGATTTGTTGAAAAAGAGCTGGCGAGTCAAATAAGTATACACTTCATTCATGTCATTTGGTAATTAGTTGTGTATTTGTCTTTCGTCTTGCATTCATAACTAAATATTACATAAATAAAAAAAAAGAAACAATAAACAAAAACGAGCAAGTTAGTCTAAATTTGAGTAATTGCATTAATTTTTAAAGTTGTGCTAAATTTGAATGTTCGATCGAATATTTTAAAAATTAAAAAAATTAACGAATTAACGCGCGTGTACATCATAATTTTATATCTGTCAATTGACAACTTGTGATTTTAGTTAATATGTTAACATAAAAGACAAACATTCGAGTGTTCTTTCCACGGATTTTATGGCAAATTAAATCGTAAGACAGTAAATGAATTCCAAATGACGATAATTGAATTAGCGACCACCAGTCGCCACAGAAACTGTAAGAATTGCGAATTATTCCATAAATTGATCGCATTTTTGTTGGTTAAGTTATTTTTAGGAATTTATTGTTTACCAATTTAAAATAAAATTAATGTCAGTGAACAACCACAAATATATAATTACGTTGTAATAACAAACAAAAAACACTTAATATAATATAAAAAAAAAAAAGACAATTAGAAGTTAATTAAAATTTGAATGTATTAGAATCAAAACTGAGTAATTAAGAAATACAATTATTTTTTGTGTACTCTGTAATTAATTTAAGTCCGAAGCCTCCATATAATCCACCAGTTGGCAAGAAAATTCGTGCCGCACAAAATCACAATTAGATGAAAAAATTTTCCGATTCACATGAATATAGCTTAGCAATAGATTATTAAAATTCGTAAATTACATATTAATCAGTATAATAAATATTTCTGTTTATTTTAGCTTATAATATAATTTTCGCGTATATATTAATAATGGAATTTATTTTATGTGGATGGTGTGACTTGTCGATATAAATTTACATCAATAAAATAACGAAGCATAAAATTTAAGCGTTTTCAAAAATATTACTATTATATTTAATATTATATTTATTATTATTGATTATTATATTATTAATTGATTATTATTATTAAGTTATTATTATATTTGATTATGTATATTTATTATTAATTATTATTATATTAATTATTTTATTAATTATTATAATTACTATTCATTTTATATTTATTAATTATTATATATTATTATTATATTTATTATTATTATTCATTATTATTATTATTATTATTATTTATTATTATTATTATTATTTATTATATTATTATTGATTATTATATTATTATTATTATTATTAATATTATACGTAGCGTAGTTTTTAGTATATAACTACAATATTTGCCTAGTGTTTCCCATTTTTCAGAAAAAAATTTAAATTCAAACTCTTTGAACAGGTTTTCTTTGAAGAATTAGATCCTTATTTGTTCTCCTTTGCTTCAAAATATTCAGAGCACGCAAATCCATCTACCGTTAGTAGACAAAAAATCCTTTGCTTCTAATGAAGCATCCGGCATATCCTTCAAAAGACAAATGGTTACAGTTTACAAGTACTGTGACTACATTTATTAAGTTTAAACTAAAATCTGTTGTCAACGGCAATAACTTACCTTGTAATTAATGTGTCTGTGTTTCTATACTGCAATAGATATTATCTTCATTTACTATAATTAATAAGAGAATGAATGAAAGAAGAGACAATTTTAAAAAACGTTTAGTTGGTTAAAAGCACGTTCGAACTAGAACTTCAAACCAGAAGTTGAGAAGTATAATATAACCCAGAATCATTAACCGAGCTCCCACAATTTTAAAATATTCCGGCGACTGATTCAGATTTCTACCCCCCCCCCCCCAAAAAAAAAAAAAAAAAAAAAAAAAAAAAAAAATTCCGATTTCTGCTCCCGGCTCTACCCAAAACTTCACGGCTCCGAGACTCCGGTTCCCGGCTACGGCTTCGCATTTCTGCTCAAACGACTTAGTCTGAGGAAATTATGTTTACCCCAACAAGACATTTAATCACAAATTTTGGTAACCAAGAACATTGAGTCATCCTTATGATCCTCTATTATTATTTTATATCCGCCCCTTTTCATTTTCCTCCTAGAAAAATCCTCCGATATCATAGAACCCTTGTGAAGCAATAACAAAATAGCAGTGATAAAAGAAAACTAGAATTCTTTTTAAGCGCTTGCTATAATTCAAGAAGGCTATATAAGATCTGGATGGAGAATAAAGTTTAAATCATACGTTGGAAACAAAATTGAATAAAACGGACACGGAAAAAGCCGCTCATCTGATTTGCAGAAAAAAAGTTAATAATGTTTGTGATTTCGGGTCCATAGATACCATTAAGTGGAATAAAGGAAAAAACTTAAAATCAACCTTAAAATCAATCTATCAAAAGAATCAATTAGTGATTCCGCCAAGACTGACTGGACAAATCATATAGGACTACCAATTTGCTGTGAAAGGGATGGTTTTAGAAGTATCCCTTACTCGACTTTTGGAATAATTCTAAAGCAAACTTGAATCACCAAAATATATATCAATTTCATTTCAATTTTGCCATAAAATAAAACCAAGGTGCAGCTTTTCCGAGTTATAAAACGTTGAATTTGAGCGTTTTAATGAGGATTTATCAATTTGTTTTGTATTTTTATCTGAAGAAAAAAATGTTCCCCCACCATTTTGAGTGCGGGCCAAAACCTTTTGCCGAAATGACTCAACCTTGAACTATTATAGGCGGCTCTATATTTATTTAAAAATTTATTATATTTAGATTTCCAATACTAGAACCAAGAAGCATGGAATGTAAATAAAAATGATATTTCATAATTTTTTTTTGCGATATATCTTCGTTCATCCGATCAATGGGAAAACTTTCGAGCACGAATAATTAGACTAGACTAAAGGGACACATCTATTTTATTGGAACACTTTTTTGTACGCCTAGCTATTTTCATTTAAAAAAATAATAATAAAAAAATAAAATCGTGAATAGAGCCAAAATGGTTGGGGCTATTTTCTTTAAAAAAAATAATAAAAAAATAAAATGGTTGGGTACATAAAAATGAACTAACTAAAAAAGAAGTCTTTCCCTAATTATACATATATAAGATTCAGTATTAATCGAGATGCCACAGAAAAAAGTTGTCTCCCAAAATTCTTTGGGAGAAACTTAATATAATAAACTAAAATTGACGCCTACTAGCGAAATCAGTACCGTTGGGAATTGATGGCACATTTTCATTTTTTTTTTTTTATAGATAAAATAGACCTATTTTTATATAATTTAAGTTCCAAGTTATTTGATAGTGGGTTTCTGACCAGCACTCAAAATAGTCGGGAACATTTTTATTTTTGAATGAAAATACAAAACAAACCAATTCCTTTTGACTTTATATGTTGTAAATCGACAAAATCGACGTTTTTTAAAACTCAAAAAAACCTTCTTTTCTTTATTTTTTGAAATCACTGAAAATTAAAGTGATGTTCTAAATTTAAATCTATGGGATTTTCCATCAGTGTGCCACATGGAACCTGAGTGGGGAAAAAATCCATAAAATTATAAATTTGAACGACTTAACTTAATTTTTTTGAAAATCGCAAATCACCCGATAAGTTAAAATAGAAAATCAGAAGTTTTCCAAAATATCCTCTTGCATAAAGGTAAGCCAATTTCCATATAAATGCAGTAGATAACTCCATATAGTTAATAAAACATAAGAAAATGGAGACAATTACAAGTCACGGGGTTTATCAGACTCTCAGCCCAAAAAAAAATTGCTAAGAATTTTTATATAAGATATATATATATATATATATATATACATATATATATATATATATTATATAACAGATATATTTATATATATTTTATATATAATATGTAATTATTTATATCTTTACAAATAAAAATATATATATATATAGTATATATAAACGAGATTAAATTCCAGCTGTTTTATAGCATAACAACTGGAATACTAGAGGTAAAAAAATAAAATCTATCTTTTTTTCAGTTGTCAGTTACTAAAGATTCGAGAATCAAATTATTATTATTATTATTATTTATTATTATTCTTATTTGATATTATCATTATTATATTATTATATTATTATTATAAAGCATATATTGAATATTATTGTTTTTCATTATTATGATTATTATTATTATTATTATTTTTATTATTATTATTATTATTATTATTATTATTATTATTATTATTATTATTATTATTATTATTATTATTATTTTATTACTAGATTATTATTATATTATTATTATTATATTAAATTATATTATTTATTATTTTATTATTTTAGTATTATTATTATATTTATTATTATTATTGATTATTATTATTATTATTCCATTATTATTATTATTATTATTATTATTATATATTATATTATTATTATTATATTTTATTATTATTATTAATCATCATCATCACATCATCATCATCATCATCATCATCATCATCATCATCATCATCATCATCATCATCATCATCATCATCATCATCATCATCATATCCATCATCATCATCATCATCATCATCATCATCACATCATCAATCGATCATCATCATCATCATTCATTATCATCATCATTCATCATCATCATCAATCATCATTCATCATTATCATCATCATCACATCATCATCATCATCATCATATCATCATCATTCATGATCATTTATAATCAGAATCTTGGATTCATTAATTGATTCATCAATCTATCATCATCATGCATCATCCATCGAGTCATCATCTCAATCATCATCATCATCATCAGTCACATCATCATCATCATCATCATCATCATCATCATCATCATCTCATCATCACAATCATCATCATCATCATCATCATATCATCATCCATCATTATATTATTATTATTATGATTATTATTATTATATTATTATTATATTAATTATTATTATTATTATATTATATATTATTAATTTATATTATTATTATTATTATTATTATTATTATTATTAATTATTATAAATTTATTATTATTTTATTTATTATTTATTATTATTTATTATATTATTATATTAATTATTATTATTATTATATTATTATTTTATTTATTATTATTATTTATTATATTATTATTATTATAATTATTATATTATTATTATTATTATTATTATTATATCATAATTATTATTTTATTATTATTATTATTATTTATTATTAATTATTATTATTATTATTATTATTATTATTATTATTATTATATTATTATTATTATTATTATTATTATTATTATTATATTAATAATTTAATTATTATTTATTATTAGTTATTTTATTATTATTCATTATTATTATATTATTATTATTATTATTTATTATATTATTATTATATATTATTATTATTATTATTATTATATATTATTATTTATTATATTATTATTATTATTATCCATTATTATTATTTATTTGTAGTTGTATTGCACTTATTTAACATTTTTTTTTTAAATTATTATTTCCTGTTACTTAGTAATGTTGTCTTACAATATTATATTATATTATTATTCTTAATATTTTTTTAATACTATTTTCTTAATTCATTATTATGTTATGATTATGCTATGTTATATATATTATTATTATTATTATTATTATTATTATTATTAGGACGTCACATTATTCTTCTTGTTTTTATTTTTCTGATTATTATTATTATTATTATTATTTTTATTATTTTTATTTTCTTCAGTTCTAATTTTTATTATTATTATTATTATTATTATTATTATTATTATTATTATTATTATTATTATTATTATTATTATTATTATTATTATTATTATTATTATTATTATTATTATTTTATTATTATTATTATTATTATTATTATTATTATTATTATTATTAATATATATTATTATTATTATTATTATTATTATTATTATTATTATTTACTCAGCATCTTTCCTTTCGTTGCTTCCATCCCCTCTCGATAGGCCCATATGGCTTTTTACTGTCTCTTTATTTCTAATGTTCTAATGTTCTCACTATGTATAAAAACAAAATGCTACACAAAAAACATTGTGACAAACAATGAAGAAATAGAAGAGAACATAAAACCGCCCCATTCCTGTTTTTCGATCAATTTCTTATCTCTTTTCACTCATACATGTCGTTAAAAGCCTCTCTCTCTCTCTCCTCTCTCTCTCTCTCTCCTCTCTCTCTCTTCTCTCTCTCCTCTCTCTCCTCTCTCTCTCTCTCTCTCTCTCTCTCTCTCTCTCTCTCTCTCTCTCTCTCTCTCTCTCTCTCTCTCTCTCTCTCTCTTCTCTCTCTCTCTTACTGAGTTCAAACTAATGAGAATATTTTTTTTCTCAGGTTAGCCCTGCTTACGAAAAACTAAGAAATTATATCTGAATTAGATACATTGCGAGCACAAAAAAATTTAAATTTCAAGTATCAAGAAAGGAACAAGCCAATAGTCATCAAACCATAAAGGATGTATCCCTCACAAAAACTCCTAACTATAGGTTTACGTCATGAACTGATAAAATGTTAAATAATTATGTAATTAAATGTAATCGTGCTAAAATTTCCAAAGCCTCAAAACGTTGGACAATAAAAACACGTAAAAACATGAACGAGAATAAACAAGTTGAAAACACGTTAACACAGAAGAAATTCAAGCACGTATAAGTTCCTAAATTTTTTCATTCGAGGACTAGACCAAATGGTCGACAGTTCAAATGGGCGACACGACATCAAAAAAATTTCCCGTACAGCCCGACGCAAGCGTTACGATAGGTTAGGTTAGGTTAGATTGTTAGGTTAAGTTAGGTTAAGTTAAATTTTGTTGGATTCGTTAGAGAAACTGTAAATAGCCAGATTTTTTTTTGCAAATGTCGACCATTTGGTACTAGCTTCTTTCATTTCCTAACTTTGAATCTAAAAAAAAAAAATCTCTTTCAAAACATATTAATAAACCACACAATTATTAACAAGTTGAAGACACGCAGATACATGTACAAAGAAAAACAAGTTCGAAACACGCAAATACATGTACAAAGAAAAACAAGTTCGAAACACGCAAATACATGTACAAAGAAAAACAAGTTCGAAACACGCAAATACATGTACAAAGAAAAACAAGTTCGAAACACGCAAATACATGTACAAAGAGAAACAAGTTCGAAACACGCAAAATACATGTACAAAGAAAAACAAGTTCGAAACACGCAAATACATGTACAAGGAAAAACAAGTTCGAAACACGCAAATACATGTACAAAGAAAAACAAGTTCGAAACACGCAAATACATGTACAAAGAAAAACAAGTTCGAAACACGCAAATACATGTACAAAGAAAAACAAGTTCGAAACACGCAAATACATGTACAAAGAGAAACAAGTTCGAAACACGCAAATACATGTACAAAGAAAAACAAGTTCGAAACACGCAAATACATGTACAAAGAAAAACAAGTTCGAAACACGCAAATACATGTACAAAGAAAAACAAGTTCGAAACACGCAAATACATGTACAAAGAAAAACAAGTTCGAAACACGCAAATACATGTACAAAGAAAAACAAGTTCGAAACACGCAAATACATGTACAAAGAAAAACAAGTTCGAAACACGCAAATACAAATACAAAGAAAAATAAGTTCGAAACACGAATTGGAGAATGGGAGATTACTGAGCTTCACGAAAAATGTATGAGTACATAAACATTAATATTCATTCATTATTTAAACGTTTTTTAAAAAGATGTAAGATAGGTAATATTAAATTTTTATTTATCATTATTATTATTATTATTATTATTATTATTATTATTATTATTATTATTATTATTATTATTATTATTATTATTATTATTATTATTATTATTATTATTATTATGTTAGTATTATTATTATTATTATTATTATTATTATGTAGTTATTTCAATTATTTATTATTATTATTATTCTTAATTATTATATTATTAATATTATTATTATTATTATTATTATTTTCTTCTTCTTCTACTTCCCCAGCTGATCGGCATTTCAGACTGGTTGTTGGGGTGCGCAATCATCTTAGGATTCTTCTTCTACTTCTTCTCCTTCTTCTTCTTTCCTCTTCTCTTTTTCTTCGTTTTCTTCTTCTTCTTCATATGTCTTTTCAGTTTTCTTATTATTATTATTATGATTATTATTTATTATTCTTTTTTCTTAAATTATTTTTATTTATTTATTTTTATTATATTATATATTATTATTATATATTGATTATTATTATTATTATATTATTATTATTATTATTGATTATTATATATTATTATTATTATTAAATGCAGATTGTTAGAGAAATGGGCTTCTCATATATGAGTGTCCAAGAGTTCTCCAACAAGATAAAAAACGATCCAAAAAATTTCTTCAATTCTTCCGACGATTTGTTAAAAGGAATCGAAAAAATCGTTTACGAAGTCATTCCACGTCGTTTGAAGGGCATTTTCAACACCATCCCAGAATCGAAGTTAATGTTAGTACAATTCTATTACTTTTATTATTATTATTATTATTATTATTATTATTATTATTATTATTATTATTATTATTATTATTATTATTATTATTATTATTATTATTATTATTATATTATTTATTATTTGCAGTAGTAGTAATTTTGTTTCTGCATTGTTAAAATTAGCATTAATTATATTACTAATACTGGTACTGCACATGTATTACATACTAGCAAGTAACTAGGCAATGAGTCTGCATCAAGTAACCATACACTTATCCTTGCAACCATCGGACGGATGGATTCATTGTCT
The DNA here is from genome assembly GCA_015478945.1 of Trachelipus rathkii. NCBI lineage: Eukaryota > Metazoa > Arthropoda > Malacostraca > Isopoda > Trachelipodidae > Trachelipus > Trachelipus rathkii. The sequence continues at coordinate 10,693 of JABUQX010007580.1, read as the reverse complement.
TTTATTTACATATTTACATTTTAATTTACCATTTCTAGGCCTTTTTGAACAAAGCCAATTTCCCACTCTTGTGATGCACAGAAGCCAGTTACACAATTAAAGGCTCTTTGTTAAACTTGTTTTACACCGGGGTCTAGGAACAAGTCTTATAAGCCATACTCTTCCCCCCCCTCTACTTAGGAGACTGAGTGACAACGTATCTACCTCAAACTTGGTACCCCTATTACTGGTGGTGTCACATTGTCGGAGCCGAGGTTTCACGCCCCTACGTGCACCCTAGGGGGTGCTGAGTCCCTAAACTTGGTTACTGCGGTTGCTAGGAGGAAAGTAAACAGACGAGTTTTTTTTAAAGTGAAATATCGCGTTAATAACAGAGATAACAGGTAGCGAGTTTTATTTTGTCATTATCTGTTGGCAAAGAAATAAAATATTATATCATAAAGATATTAAAAATTATATGACGTAATTATATGACCTGGATTGATAGAAAATTTTATGTCAACCTGACAAATTTTTTTTCCAATATATATATATATATATATATATATATATATATATATATATATATATATATATATATATATATATATATATATATATATATTTTTTTATATATATATATATATATATATATATATATATATATATATATATATATATATATATATATATATATATATATATATATATATATATATATATATATATATATATATATATATATGCGGCAAATAAATCAGTTTGTTGGTCCTTTAATTGCAGAGTTGAAGGTGATGACAATCGATTTGGAATCAAAGCTTCCTACAAGTTTCCTAACTTGGGAGCGTCAAAGGCTGGGAAATTCGTCTTTAACTCTTATGATCCACACACGCAGTAAGTTATTTATTATTACATTAAATTCATTTCTTCTTCTTCTTCTTCTTCTTCTTCTTCTTCTTCTTCTTCTTCTTCTTCTTCTTCTTCTTCTTCTTCTTCTTCTTCTTCTTCTTCTTCTTCTTCTTCTTCTTCCCTTCTTCTTCTTCTTTCTATTCTTCTTGCTTCCTTGTTTTTGTTCTTGTTCGTGTATTTCTGCTCTTCTAGTTCTTCTTCTTTGTTCTTCTTGTACTTGCCTTTCCTTGTTCTTGCTTTTCTTGTCTTGACTTTTCTTGTTCTTGCTCTTGAAATATATTGTTTTATTTTCTTATATCAAAAGGTTCCAATGCTACTGTTCTTAGTAGTATTATTAATAAAAAAGTATTCACCGTGCTTAAATTAAAGGGCTAAAAAAGTATTATGCACTCTGTAATTATATAATAGATAAAAATTCAAGAACTTAATTAATAGAACTTTTTTGTAAATTAATTTAATTAAATTATATAAAAATATAAGTGCATTTAAAAATATAAATTGTATTTGTGGTTTGAATTGAATTATAAAAAATATGTCTTCAACACTTAATGTTAAATTTTCTTGGTAATCTATTATTATTATTGGGTTATTACTCGAAGTATATTTGAGTATAAAAAGATTCATGTTGTCTTTTTTGAGATTGACTAATTACTGTACATTGGCTTGTCTGATATTTAACCAAAATAGTGGTTGATTTAATACTCCCACAAAATGGATTTATCAAGCAATGTGAGGTTGGATTGCTCTGTGATGTCAGTTTGTGTAACTATAATGGGGAACAATATGAAGAAGATTAATTATTTAATTTGTGTCTAATTTATATAATTATATTAATTCAATTTATTTATTTATATATTTATAGTTATTTAAATATTTATTAATTTATTTAATATACATTAATAGTATATATATGCTTCTTAAATTGTTGACATCAAATAATTAGTATTTATATTTAATTATTTAATTTAAATTTAGTATAATTTAAGAATCTTAATAATTTAAATTCATTATTTTATAAATTATTTACTATTAGTAATATTATATATATTAATATTATATAATAATTATACTTTGTATTATAAATTATTTTTTATATTAATCATTTTTTATGTATTAATTAATTATAAAAATATTAATTATATTGTAATAATTACTTACTTAAAAGATAATTTATCTTAAATAAAAATTGTATTATTATATATTATTTTTTTAATTTTATTATTTAAATATAATATTTCATTATTAATTATAATTATATATATTATTATATATTAGGGTTATTATTAATTTATTTAAATATCATAATATAATATAATTAAATTATTATTGAATTAAATGATTATAATAAGTTTATATATTTATAATTATATATTGAATAATTTTATGATATATATAGTGTATATTGTATGATTATTGGCAATTTAGATTCATTATTGTAATATTATATTAATATTTAAATATCTTTAAAGATTTAATTATATATTTTAATTTATATAATTTATAATTAATATATTAATTAATATTATAATTTTATATTATTAATTATATTATTATTATATAATTATTAGTTATTATATTATTAGTTATATATTTTGCCAAATACATAAGTACAATAAGTTGTTTGCGTAGATAATTTTATCATCAAGTATAAATCTTCTGAGGTATTCCTCGCCTATGCACTTTGGTCTACTTGAAAAATGTACACTTACAGAATTGTTACTAAGGCTGTGATTTGAAGACGGAGCAACTTGATTAGATGTTATGCAATATAAGTTATATTATGCTTTGAAATTAGATACTTGTGTCAGGAGAGAGAAATTAAAATTCATACACCATTACAGTGTGTAGATTTAAATCGAGAAAACAACTTATGAACCTTCTCTATTTCTGTGATTGAAGAAGTAAGTAGTATAGTCTTTAAAAGATAGTATAGAGGTGTTACCTTCCGATTCCGATTAAGGAAGTAATAACAAGTAAGAAATATTGAATTTTTAAAGAGTTAAGAAAGATCAAGAGTAAAGGAAACTCTTAAAAGAAGAGTATAATTCCAGTACAGAACAGGAGTTAAATTTATTATACGAGGAGTCCACTCATTACAATGAGATTTTTTATATAGGCAAATAGATTTCAGCGACAAAGAATCCTACTTACAGTTAGTTGCAGTAGAGGAAGCAGACTTTTACCCAGGGAACGTATAATTACAGTCTGGTTAATCCTAAGTTATTAGCTCTGATATCGCCTTTATCTGAGAGAAGAAAACGGCATGTTATATTTATTACTCAGTAGCAATAGTAATTGATAAGTAATAGTTGTTTCAGGGTGTGGAAACCCACGTAATAAATAATAACATTTTAATTTAAGATGCTATTAGATTAATAGGTGAACGTGATTTAGAAGTTTTATATGAAATTATAATTTTTCAGGGGGTATTTGAGTTAGGGTTGTGAGTTCTGTATTTGAGCGGGGGATTTGGGGAGTCTATTGAGGTAGTATATTCGAGGAAGTGGCTTAGTATGTGTGAGGGATCAGTTATTACACTCACGGTAAGCAGTTTAGTAGTCCTAATCTATAGTGTGGGATATAAGAAGTATAAGAGAGTGATTGTGGAGATTATTAGTATAGGGTCGGATTAAGGAGAGTGAGGGTGGTATAAAGTGATAATTTGGAATGGGCAAGAAGAGAGTAGAATTAGAGTTGGACGCTGAATGATTGATATAATTGTGTAGGGGTAAACATGAGTGATCATGAGATATTAAGGGAAGAAGTGGGGTTAATGTTCAAGAAGAAAAAAGGTTGGATATGTTGCTATAGGGCGTTTGACAATGAATATAACTATAGAAAAGCTTGACCCACAGGATAGAAGAAGAATGGGTTCCTTGCGTGGAGAAATGTTAAGGGTGGATGGATGTGTCGGGGACGTGAACCACGATAGAGAGTGAGGCGAGACGTATATACCATAAGGAGGAAGGGGTTAGAGAATAGTTATGAGGAAGAGAGAGTGTGGGTATTAACCAGGCGTAAAATAGTGTGCTAAATAGAATTGAAATATTCGAGAGAATAATTGTGAGGTACACAAGTGAAATTTGGGGGCGAGGAATCGTTCAGGGGATCATTTTATACATATGGCGACGTTATGTCAATTAGACCGAGTACAGCCATGATGCTGAATAAGGGAGGAGAGTAGAAGTGAGAGAAAGATGTTGGGTGTATGTTGAAATGTAATAGTTGGGAAAGGTATTTCTGAGAATTGATTATTAAATAATAGATTTAATAAAGTTTTGTATTTATTATTAAGGAATGAAAGAATTTCGATTGCAGGCATGTGATTTAAGGTTAGTGTACAACATGTCTTGCAAGAATTAAATGCTTCTTGATTCATGGTAGAGAGGGAAGGATATGTATTAAATATTATTATAAATAATGTCGTATGATGAAAGGATAAGATATAGAAAATACTGCTTCCTGCAACATGTTATGTGTTAGATCAGAGACACGCTGAGAGTTTTTTCTAATAAGTGGAGGAGCATAACAAAACTCACTAATTAATAATTAGAAATACACATAATAATATTAGTATATATAAAATATTAATTTGAAAGTATAGATGAGATCAACGCGGGGGGTGGAGACGGATTATTAATTATATGGATGTATTATTATACCGAGGGCATGGGTATTAATGTATAGGGCCGACTCGTATTTAGAGCCGTTAGCTTGGATAGTTATGTGTGTACTACAAATATAATCTGAATTATTATTCTAAATGTGAGTTAATATTTAGAATGTGATGTCGACGATTAACTATTAAGATGTTATTATATAAATGTTGTTATTCCAGAGATGTGTGATATGATTTGATTAATTCATGTATTCGATGTATTTAATCTATTCATGATTATTATCTGAGCGCTAGGGCTGGTATCTGATGCACTATTTGGGTTATTATTGCGGTAGTGCCTATTATTAGGTTACATTAGAGGCGTGGGGGGGTGTATATGGAGCACAAGGCGTAGTAGCGATTGGTTGCAGAGAAAGAGAAAAAAAGAGTGAGGGAAAAATTTTAGAAGTCATTAAGGCGTGGAGGTTAAATTAAGAGAATTAAGAGCATAAAAAATTTATTCGTTTAATTATTATGATTTATGTTTCATATTTTCACAGTAATTCGAGTTATTAAATATATTACATTTTATTTTTATTACACAAGGGGAGTTCACTTTTGCTAACTGCATACGTATGGGAAACAACAGGCATAGGTACATAGCTCGGTGTCAACGTCACACTGCAGTTAGACTACATGAGACCTAAGGAAGATTATCAGTTGCCACCCGCACTTCGAATATAATTTCATTTTACCCAAATATATTCAAGTCTTTTAATATCTTTGGCATGTCTGAGACTTAAACATACAAACATACGAAAATCATTCATATAAAATCTATTCCGTAAGAAAAATAAATTAAATAGGGTTAAAATATTTAATATGAAGCAAAATGTAAGGTTTTTCGAACACATCTGCTTTATTTCGGGTTCTTCAAAAATTAGCTGACAGGCGAAAAAAACAAGAAAATAGAGACATTAGAAGCAACATGAACCTATCGACTCTCTCTCAGTCAAAAATATGTAAAATTGTCATAGTTTTGGATGACCCACCACAAATTTAAATTCCTTCATGCAAATAATTCACTATAAAAACTGTTATATATTTTAAGACATCTCCTGTTTTGCTTATTTTAGTATTTCAGTTCAATATCAGTAATTTATTTTAATTTATAAATATTTGCTTTATTATACAAATTATTTTATTTATTAGTATTAGCGGAATTTATATTTCTACATGTGATATTCATTTTCACTAAATTGCACTAAAAAATCACATTGTCTTGCGACAATTGTGGCGGATTACTTCAAATTTCAAAGCGGTTACTGATTTAGTACGTGTTGTAATGTAATCAAAGTAATCAAAATGTAAAAAAGGTATAGAGGTAGGAATTTCTTCTTATTCTTTTCAAATATTTTTAGTCAACCTATCTCTATTCCTTTACCTTCTCACCAATCAATTTACCCTAAACTAAGATTTAAAGTGATAGATTACTTAAAACCAAAAGGCAGAGTTATCTATGGAACTATCTTAGATCTTATTTCAAAGAGCGAAAAAAATCTTGAAAACAACCAAATTACACGTAAGGCTAAATTTAATTCACAATTATTATATTCACCGTTTTAAAACCTTAATATCTTTCAAAGATTTTTTTTGTAATTCTAATCTGCTTTAGATTAAATTTTCGTCAATTGTTTAATCTATATTGGTCTTAACGAACGGATTTGTTTGCAAGTTCTTGATAACTCGGCTAGCAATATTGCAAATTAAAATCAACCTAGCTCCGAAGCTTATAGAGTAATGAGGATATTATTAGTCAAAATCATTTTTAAATTAAGTATTTGAACTATATTATTATAGACAGTAAGAAGCCACGGTGGCCTATCGAGACTAGACTTGGGGCTTTGTCCTCAAGTTAGTTTAGTCTGGGTATTTCAATTCAAAATTGCGTATGACATTAGATAAGCAAGCCCATCATTGCCTAACCCTTCATTACTGATTTCCTCAAAATCAAGCTCAAACTTATGCCTAGTCTAGGCCTAGGTCATTTTAAACCTCAAATTGTTATTTGTGTGTGTGTGGTCTTCTAAACCTTTTCAAAATTCAAATTCAAATAATTTATTCAGTGGTAGGCCATATCTCAATTTTCCTCAAAAAATTCAATTTCAAAGTAAATTATAGGCCTAGATCACTATTCAACTTCAAATTTTTTTTGTCTAATAGACCCTCTTCAATTGAGATCAAAGAATTTAGCCTCGGTGGTAGCCTATCTTTCATATTTCATCTTTCATTCAGGTTTCATTTGTCCTTGGTCCATTCTAGGCCAAATTCACGGAAAATGTTGAACCAGAGATACAAGCCCTTCTCGATAGAGTCACTAAAAAATCTAAGCCCATAGTTCAAGCCTTCATCCCTCAAAGGCACAAGTAAATATTTATCTTGATCAAATAGAGAGAGGCCTATAGGATAATATAAAAGATAGAAGATTGCATATTATGTAAAGGTTCTCATGAAGTAGAGCCCTTGTTATAAGATATTAAACAAAAGGATACAAATACTCAATAAAAATATATAATATAATAGAGTTGACTCCTCATTCCTGAGTTTCAATAATAAGGAGTTGTCGGTATCAGATTCATACTAAGCTCATAAAATCAAATAAGTGAATTAAAATTTAAGGGATCAAAATTCACCCTCAAAAAATTACTTCGCTTTCATTTGCAGTGAAAATGATTCTTACGGCTGTACCTTTAGCTGCTTTGTTGCTAACTGATAAGTTGCTTATAAAACTTGATTGCAAGATTTGTGAGAAGTGTCTTCACAAAAAAGTTTAAGTGAAGTCCAATAAAATTCATTGCTTAAAAAATAAATTAAGAGGATATGCATACTCTCTGATTCAGAATCTATTCTATTAGTGATAATAATTATAATAAAGCTCTTGAACTACTAGATAAAGAGTTTTTAGACGAAAAAATTCATCATTGACTGAAATCATTAAAAAAATCAATATCTTTTAAAACCAAGCTATTTAAGCAACATATAATGCACTAGGATTTATTAAATAGATTATCAGAACATCTCATATATATGAACTTGAGAGTCTATAACCTCAATATCTTGAGGAGGCTACAGGATTAGTAGTACGATTAGCACATAGTTTTATCAAATTACCTAATTTGGTAAGTAAAGAAAATTACTCGCAAGTTGAATACCAATTACCCTGATTTAAACAAAATAATTTGATAAATATACATAATTATCAAAATATTGTTTTAAAACGTCAAATCATAATAAAAGTCAAAATTTCAATCAAGTCCCTTTCCATAATACTTATTCAAAATTTTAAAAATGTAAATTACATAAATAAAGCCTAATTTATAAATTTCAAAAATAATGAAAATGAAGGACGAATGAGTCCTTAAAATCTAAGAATAGGCCTGATTCCAATTCTGCCTTGCAGAATTTCAAAATTCATACTAATGAAGTTGGTGGAAATGAAGCTTCTCATAGTATTGATTTTTCCACTTCTAAAATCAAAAGTTATTCAAAATCATGTAGTTTTGTTCATCCCAAGGTCATGTGACCAATGCAATGTTTATCAAACCTATGAGTTAAGATTAAAAGGTGTAATGAAATAAATCATACTGCCCCAAATGTCAAGACTAAACATACCTGCAGATCACCTTTCCTGACTTGAGGAGCAAATTCTTTTAGTTGCCAACGCTTTCAATAAAAGAAGTATATTTACATCTCTTTTGTAAGCAAAGAAAAGTTCACCCCACAATATGTATGTCTAGCTTACCAAAGCACCAACCAATTTATATTTGTTGCCATCAATGATAATAAAGGGTCGGTAGAGGTAAAATGTTTCGGCTTCAGTTCGATGCCCAGTCGACTGTGGCTCACAAGAGTCTACCTTTCTAAAGAGTGCTGGAACAAAGCTAATATATCTGTTGAGGAATCATACAAACACTCAAACGATATAAAAAACTTATTTAGGTATATAGCACCCCGCACTTTGAAAGAGACTGTTCTTGATGTATATATGGACCAGTCTTGTTTCACTTCCTCTTTTGGTTGATGAGGATCTTAAATTTAGTTACGAGATTAGTTCTAGATTCAGTCTCTAATTAATTTAAAAAAAAAATTCTTTACAAATTGGTTGATTCTGGCTATAAAGAGTCTAATAACTTCATTTTTCGATTTGGATGCTTTAATTGGCATTGATTTAATAGAGTATTTCCCTCAAATAGAATTGATTAAAAATGCATGAGTGATCTGCTTTTAAGTTAAGAGAATGGTTTATTATTCCATTTGGGAATATTACTAATTTTATATACAATAATCAAATAATAGTTTCAAATCCACCATCAGTTGTTCAAAATCATATTCAAAATCAAAATCACATTCATGTTCAAAATCAAAATCAATTGCAGGTTAACCATACTTTAGTTAATTCAGTCATTAACCCTTAATTCCTATTTTAATCCTTAATCCACAATACTAACTAACTTCTGAGATGAGCCAAGGTTAGAAAAACATGTGTAAATTAGAGTCCTTAGTATAGAAGTATGAATAATAATAAATCTGAGCATTGAATTTTGAAACCAGATTGAAAAATTTCCCAAGTGTATAAGTTTAAAGAATGGAAAATAATCATAAGCATTTCCAATGGATGAAGATAACTTCCTTTGTTGCCATCAACCTATAACATTGCTCTTGCAGTGCTTAATAAGAGTTCATTAAAAAATTGGGGAAAGTAAAATTTAGTTAAAGCCTATATGATGTCTTTCGACAACAATTAAGTATGTATTATTTGAATTCAGTGTATCCTCACCGCTGAGTAATAAATATATATTTGCTCTCACACGGACCTGTTTCCAAAAACAGCAACAAGTAAACAAAGTCAGGCCTGTGTTAACTGTTCTCTTAAAAACTTTCTTTACATCTCTAAATGAGCAAGCCTATACTTGACCAGATCTTATGTCCTCCCTTGTTAGGTCATTATTCCGGTTCAGATCAAATCAGTTTGTCCTGTTAGCGGACATTAAACAAGCTTCCTTCAGATTAGTTAAAATCTATCGAAGACCCACAAACGCTTTTGCTTTTTTTGGAAAAGTAATGGTCAATTAAAGGCTTATCGATACTCACCATTGTATTTGGTTCACATCCTCACCTTTATCCTCAGATTATATTATTAATCATCATGCTCCAGTCTTATGAGGTGATGCATGTACTCAGATTCTATTAAAATTAATTTTTGTGAAATATTAATATTAGTGGCAATGATCTACAACATTAAAAAGAACTTTATTATGAATGCAACAAAGAATGGAAGATGGTGTCATCTTAGAAACGTGGACTCAATAATGATCAATTAAACTTTATGGAAGAGAGGTATAGAATAGTTCAACATCAGAATCAGATATTTCATCCTCAAAGTCAGATTTTAATCCTCTTACAGATAAGTAAAAACTAGCAAAATTTTCAAGTAAATGCTATGCAAAGACAAAAAATTGTTTATTGCTGTGTCCAAGTTTTTGATCCTTTAAATATCTTATTACCCGTAACTTATAAAAGTAACAAAATAATTGGAATTATGAAATTAGTAACAATGGGATGAAAAGGTCCCTGCTAATGTTTTAGTTTCCTGGTTTACTATGCTTAGATTTTAAATAAATTACATTAATATTTGAAATTGAAAGTTTCATTCTCACCTTTCCCCTCAAACTTCATTAGTTCAGTGTTTCGTATGCTCTTCTTGTTATGGTTTTTCATTTAAATAGTCAAGGTTTAATTAATATTCTCCAAAAGCCAAGTGGCCCCTCTCAAATCTATGGCTTTGCCCTCATTTAGATTTGTTGTCGTGTTCTTGATTTTATCAAATGATATCAAATTCAATAATTATCAGAATTTCTAATGTTCATCAAAACAAAAGTGTTTGTAATTTCTCAATTTCCTTTCATCGCTCCTATTGGAAACAGGCAAAAAATAAAAATATTTTTGTTAACAATAGGGCTCAAAAAAATTTATCAAATCAAAATCAAGTGAGCTAGTACAAAGAATCCATTTCTTATGCTTACACCAATACTCTGAAAACCCAGCAGATCTGAATACCAAAGGTGTTACAACCTCTACTTTCTTTCAAAATGCCATTAACAAAGGGTCCCTCTTGGATTCTTTTAGATCAATCTCAATGGCCTATTC
>JABUQX010007579.1:45000-46966 GCA_015478945.1 Trachelipus rathkii | reverse complement strand
AATGGTCAGACACACATTCGGGAGTTTCTTTGTTATCTCTTACATCTTATTCCATTGACAGCAGCCTCCAGCGACAAAATTTCGTGTTGTGTGCTGAACCGGTTTCAGAACATCACACAGGAAACTATTTTAGTTTAATTGCTGGAGAAATGGATTTTGTCTATTGATAATGTCCATTGCATCATGCGAGATGCTGGTACCAACATAATGAAAGCTTTGAATCTTTCTGGTGTCAATAACGTAAGCTGGGGAAATCATCAACTACACCTTATCATTAAGAATAGCATAACATCTAAAAAAGCCATTACTGAAACTAACCTCAAAATGAAGATCAATTACAGCACATTTTAATCATTCAACAATAGCCCAAGAAGAAAAGAAAATACACAATAGAATAAATGTTCCTCTCTCTGCTTCCACAGCTTCTGAATACGACGCGTCAAAAACTCGCTGGAACAGCATTTTGCCTTATGATGGAAAGAATGAAAGAACTAAATGCACTCATTCTTTGTATGCTTACTTACACGCGCAAAATTTGAGTCTTTTACACCTCATGACATTGCCCCATGTTATCCAGATGCATCTCTTGCCTTAAAACCATTCAAGGAAATCACTGAAAATCAGGAAAAAACTTCTTCTTCATATCAGGAGGTAATTAATCTCATAACAACTTTTAAAAATTAATTAGTTACATAGGTGAAATAAATATTGAATATTATGTAATTAAACCACATTGTTTGGTTTTACGGAAAATGATGATTTGTTTACTATAGCAACGTTTCTCGATCCGAGGTACAAAACAAAGTTCTTCAGTTCCCAGCTTGTAACTGGCAGAGTTAAAGTAAACATAATAGCCAAATGCCGAAGATATTAAAAAAAAAAGACAAGATATGAGAAAGTCAAAGTCATAAATCAGGCCATACATTTAAAAGATGATTCAAAATCTTCAACAGGTTCATCTATCAGTGAAGTAATGAGGTCAATATTAACTTCTAGTACTGATGACGAAGAAGAAGAGCTCTCTAAGCAGTCATCAAAATATTACAGACCAGCTACCTCCAAGAAAACGATCATATTTGACGGGAAAGCATACCACTAAACGGGGAGGCATAAATTCGGACAAAGTACCCTGAACTTAGGGACCAGTGGCAAATCCTATAGCATTCCCACCATCAAAGGTCTGCAGCGACGGCGCCTCTTAGCTGTGTTGGTTCTGATTTATAACAAAGAAAAGAAGCAAACTATCGCCTGAAAAGAGCTGGAAAAATTTATTGTTTTTATTAAGTTTTTATTTTAGTAATAAATTTTACATATTAATAATACATTTAAACTTATGTTTAATAAATAAAACAGAAATCTTTCCAAGGCCGAAGATGAAGAAAGAGGTGTAGGATACATGTAAGAGTGGATCCTCGTCCGTATCTGGAACATTAAAAATTTAATAGATTTAAATTATTAGCAAATTTTTTAATGGCCTAATCTGTTACAAAACACTTTAATACAGTATTTCTGCTAATACTGAGTGTCGTGACCGCTGAAGAGCCGAAGAGTATCTAAATTCGTATTCGAATCCGAATTCTATTCGTATTCGCATTCGTTATTTCGCTTTCACGAATACTATTAAGAAAAATATTCCCACCTACATTCGCCCATTCGGGAATATTGAAAATATTCGACAATATCTAATATCTTCCTGTGCCAACTAAAAACCCACGGACCCACCTCTAGTTTTGGAAAATTAATCCATATAAAAAACTACGAAATTCAGTTCATTGTAGGGAAATAAATTTTCGATTACATTTTCATGATTGTCTACAGTTTAGACAACCATTTTGTCTTAAAGAAGAATATTGTAATTATTGAGATTAAGCGTTGAGATTAATTGTAATATGAGTGTAATGTTCCATAATAGAGTATTTTTCTAGTCTAGAAGAATCCATTTGGCAAACAACTTTATATAGAAGTT
>JABUQX010007579.1:15000-42500 GCA_015478945.1 Trachelipus rathkii | reverse complement strand
GAAAAATAAATAAAAGTTATTTTGGTTTTCAAAAAGACGTTTTAAAGCCTACTCCGCAACAAGTCCAAATTGTAGTTAATGGTATCATAGAATCATATTAATATGCTTTATTATTAAACAGAAAGATTTTATATATTTGTTTAATCATTATCCCTTAAACAAAAAATAATATTCTAGTTTTTTTCAAATTCTTTGTACGAATCAGTTCTTTTATATAAATTATATTCATCAAACTTCTCATTGTTACTAATAAAAATACATTTTTTTTTTTTTATTTCTTTTTTACAGTTTCACCACAACTCACGGGCAGAAGCCGTATTCAAGGAGGGGTGTTGCACATCTCAGACATTCATCAACAACTTCAGAACTACGCAGATGAGCACAGACGCAGGGCCTTGAAAGTGAGAAAGAGATTAAAATCAACAGGAAACACAGAAGAAGGAAGAGAATTCCCACAGAAACAAGCAGGTGCAGGAAAGCGAAGGAAGCACCGCAAGCAACCAGCCTGGAGTTACCAATTTCAAACGCCCAACAACTCATGGCGCCGACACAGCAACCCCTGGTTGCTACGAGGCGTCGTAGACGGTGGTGCACGCGAGTGATAAGCTCCCTTACGAGCACCTAGCCGCTGCCGGTACCTATTTAGAAAAAGCAGATAAGGCCACCAACATCGCGCGCCGCAAGAAGAGCTGTCAGGTGAAACTGCCAAAGTACAGAACAGTTTATAAGCCTTATGGCTTTTGACTCACCCTGTTCCAAAAGCCGGGTGAAACCAGGCCCCCCAGAATGAGACAGTACTCCAACAAGGGCGGGATGAGGGCCCTTGTATAGCGAGCAACTGCAGAAGAGGAAAAAAAGTCTCTCAGTCTAAAAAACAGAACGTCCCAGTTTCTTTAGCCCCCTGAGTCATACCGTTGCTGTAATGGTTGAGTTTCCAAGACATTTTTTTTGTTATGTTAAGGCCAAGGATGTTAAATTATATTGTCAACAGGAGAGACGCAGAGAACCGTCGAAAGAATAGGAAAGTTAGAACGTGTTCTTAGAGAGGGAGATTGTAGAAGTTGGTTTAAAGAATTGAATTATATCAAGGTTGCAGACGAACCCCACCCGGAAATTCTATGTATCCAGATCAGCGAAATAGAATCCGGCCAAAAGTGAGACGAGAGCACAATATTTCTAGAGTTAAAAGAGGGAGAAGAATTGAAATTTGAAGAATGATGAAGTGTCGAGTCATCGTCATACGAGTGACTAGAGTTAGATGTGCAGGTGATTAGATCAATAATGAAAGTAGGAATAAAGTAGGCAGATTGAAGACGAAACCCTGAGGAGCACCACTATTGATAAGAAAAGGAAGAAAAGAAAGTCGCCCCATCAAACAACAGCCGATATGAGCGATTTGAAATAAAAAATTAGACATAAGAAGCAGAGAATCATAAGCCCAATAAAATGGACCTTGGAGGAGCAGCGACGCGTGCCCATACCCGTCAAATGCCTGATATGGTCAAGCGCCACCAAGCAAGTCTCCCCGCAGTTCCTGAGGGCGCGGAAAACCATAGATTCAGTTAGATAGGAAAGGATATCGCCAGTAACCTCGAGCCCGCCGAAAGCCGTACTGGCGGCGAAAGAAGGGAATGAGACTCAGATTGATCTAAGAAAGAGAGTTGAGAAGGGTTTCAAAGAGCTTAGATAGAATACAAGGAGAGCTATAGGGGCCGATAGTTAGAAGGATCAGAAGGGGCTTCCTTCTTCGGAATAGGTTGGACATGTGCGTGCTTCCCAACACTGAGGGAAATATTAGTATTGAGACATAGTGAATATAGTTGAACGAGGGGCGGGGTAAGCCCGAAAGCACACTCCTCCCTCAAAATTCTGGGAGGAATGCCATCCGGGTCACCCGCCTTCCTTAACGTTCATAGGATTTCAGGAGCCATGCCACGATCAAATCTTAATCACAGGCAAAGCATATTACACCTGAGAGAAAGAAGGTGAGGTGAGGAATGCCAGAAATGTGCAGGGAGAGTTAGAGGAAAATAGGAGCCCGAAGAGATTGGCTTTTCCAGTTGGAGAATTAGCAACAGAACCATCATGATCGAATAAAGTAGGAGGAAAGCACAGATTCGACAGAAGTTGTGAGAGATGTTTTTTGGCAAGAGCCAGAAGATTTATCAGTAGGAGAATGGAGGTTAGCGCACTTCGTTTGATGAAAGCCCGCTTTTTTGCTGCTTCGCAAGCAGAGTATCCCTGCAACGATTCTAGCAGAATGAAAATTAGCCAAAGCAAGAGTGATAGGAGAACGAGAATTTCCACTCCCGATACGCACGTTCTCTAGCCTGAATGGCCAGAGAACAATGCACGCATCGAACATGGATTATGAGGAGAGAAAGATTTAGTCGGAAGGAAGGAATGAACCCTGCCCTCTATCCCTCAACAGTACAGCTCCCACCCTTATCGCAGAAGTTCGAAGCGTAACCAGAAGACAAAGCAGTCACTCCAATTATTAGTTAGCGTAGAAGCAACGCAAGGCCCCCCAATCGGCCGCATCAAAGCTGCCAGAGAGAAACGCGTAGCAGGCAGGATGGAGCTGTTGCAAGAGCAAAGTATTAAAATTGAGAGATAAAGGTTGTGCTCTTCGTGTAAAGTCAGATTTACGATAGGAGCGAAAGTGGTATTTAAAGAGAGAAGGACTAGTGTGAAACAAAGGTCAAGTGTGTTCAAGAATTGGTTGGGACGATCCGGAATGTGTTGTGGTTCTTTAATTTAGTTGCCTTCCAATCGTGAGAATGCTGAATGAATTCGGCCTCCTCCCCACCTAAATCAGTATGAGAGGACCCCAACCATTCAGTGTTGTGTACATTGAAATCCCCTAAAATAGAGGACCTCTGTATTTGGATGAGAAGATATAACAGTCCGTGAGAAATAGTAAGATATCAAAAAACGGCGTGGCAAAAATCTGTTATATGTTAGGAGAACAGTAGCAGAAGCACAAGATTATTGTAGTAGAAGGAAGAAAGATTTTAAGAAATAGAACATCGAAGTTAAGAGATTCGAGATTCTCGAGACGTGTTATAGGAGTGTTTATGTTTACATAGGCACATACTCCACCCTTCAGACGGAAATTATGAAATAAGTTGTAGTTGGATACATTAAATGAGTTAGAGGAATGAAATTCTTAGCCATCTGAGTCTCAGACAAGAGCAAAAGGTTAGGCTTAGAATTAGAGAGGTGATATTCATTTTTACCTACATATTTTTTGCCGTCATTACATATTCATTTTTACCTACATATTTTTTGCTGTCAATACATATTCATTTTTACCTACATATTTTTTGCCGTCAAATTTTATTTAAGATGAAAAAATACAGATATAAAAAAGATACAAAGTTTGATGAAAGTTGTGTATGTTGTAAAGATGTTCCATTTTACTTTTCCAACAGTAATCAACTTCTTTTGTACACATCATTTTTGTGTCCTTGAAAAAATAATGGAATATGTATTGACAGCAAAAAATATGTAGGTAAAAATGAATATGTAATGACGGCAAAAAATATGTAGGTAAAAATGAATATCACCTCTCTAATTCTAAGCCTAACCTTTTGCTCTTGTCTGAGACTCAGATGGCCTAAGAATCATCCTCTAACTCATTAACGTATCCAACTATAACTTATTCATAATTTCCGTCTGAAGGGTGGAGTATGGGCCTATGTGTAAACATAAACACTCTATAACACGTCTCGAGAATCTCGAATCTCTTAACTCGATGTTCTATTTCTTAAAATCTTTCTCCTTCTACTACAATAATCTTGTGCTTCTGCTACTGTTCTCCTAACATAACAGATTTTCACGCCTTTTTTGAATATCTTACTATTTCTCACGAGACTGTTATATCTTCTCATCCAAATACAGAGGTCCTCTATTTAGGGGATTTCAATGTACACAAACACTGAATGGTTGGGGTTCCTTCTCATACTGATTTAGGTCGGGCGAGGAGGCCGAATCATTCAGCGTTCTCAACGATCTGGAGCAACTAATTAAAGAACCCACCACATTCCGGATCGTCCCAACCAATTCTTGGACACACTTGACCTATGTTTCACCACTAGTCCTTCTCTCTTTAAATACACCACTTTCGCACCTATCGCGTAAACCTGACCACAACCTATTATCTCTTAAATTTTAATACTTTTCCTCCAACAAAGCTCCATCCTGCCCTACGCGTTTCTCTGGCACTTTGATCGGCCGATTGGGGCCTTGCGTTTGCTTCTACGCTAACTATTAATTGGAGTTGACGCTTTGTCTCGGGCCATTACGCTTACGACTTCGCCGATAAGGTGGGAGCTGTAATCGTTGATGGATGAGCAGTTTCATTCCTTCTTCGACTAAATCTTTCTCTCTCATAATCCATGGTCGATCGTGCTGGTTCTCTGGTCATTCAGGCTAGAGGACAGTGCGTATCGGAGTGGAAAAATTCCGTTCTCCTTATCACTCTTGCTTTGCTAATTTTCATTCGCTAGAAATCGTTATGCAGGAGATACTCTTCGACGAGCAAAGGCGGGCCTTCATCAAACGAAGTGCGCTAACCTCCTTGACTCTCCTACTGATTAAAATTCTTTCTCGGCTCTTGCCAAAAAACATCGTCTAACAACTTCTCGTAAATCTGTCGTTCCTCCTCTATTCGATCTGATGGTCTGTTGCTAATACTCCTGAAAAGGGCAATCTCTTCGGCCTCCTATTTTCCTCTAACTCAACCTGACGATTCTGGCATCCTCATCCTCCACCTTCTTCTCTCAGGTGTTCTATGCCTTGCCTGTGCATTACATTTGATCGGGTGCATGTCGGCTCCTGAAATCTATGAACGTTAGGAAGGCGGGTGACCCGGATTGCATTCCTCCCAGAGTTTTGAGAGAGTGTGCTTTCGTGCTTACCCCGCCCCTCGTTTAACTATATTCTCTACTAGTCTCAATACTAAATACTTTCCCTCAGTGTTGGAAGCACGCACATGTCCCAAAACCTATCCGAAAAATAGAAAGCTGCTCTTGACCTTCTAACGTATCGCCCCTATAGCTCTCACTGCTATTCTGATTCTAGATCTTAAACCCTTCTCAACTCATCTTTTCTTAGATTCATCTGGGAGTTCTCATTCACTTCTTTCCGACCGCCAGTACGGCTGTCGGCGCTCGAGGTCTACTGGCGAATACTACTTCCTATCTAACTGCATCATGGTGTCCGCCCTCAAGAAACTACGAGACTGGCTTAGGTGAGCGCTTGACATATCCAAGCATTTGACCCGGCTATGGCACGCGTCGCTGCTCTCCAAGCTCCCCTCCGTTGGGTTTCCTCCTCTCTTTGCTTACTTATGGTCTTTCTTTCAAATCGCTCAAATATCGGCTGTTGTTGGGGCGACTTCTTTCTCCTTTTCTATCAATAGTGGTCTGTTCCTCAGGGTCTGTCTTATCTCCTACTTTATCCTACTTTTCATTAACTTGATCTTCTCACCTCCACATCTAACTCTATCCACTCGTATGCCGATGACTCGACCCTTCCATTCTTACTCATTTCAATTCTCTCCCTCTTTTACTTCTAGAAATTGCCTCTCGTCTTAATCTTTCGGATTCTATTCTCGCTGATCTGCATAGAATTTCCGGGTGTGGGTCGTCCTCAACCTTGAAAATTCAATTCTTTAAAAAAACCAAACTGTCTACAAATCTCCCTCTCTAAGACACCTTCTAACATTTCCTATCTTCTTTTCGACGGTTCTTCGTCTCTCCTGTTGACAATTAAACATCCTTGGCCCCTTAACATAAAACAAAAAAATGTCTTGAAAACCTCACATTTCAATGGTTGCTAGAGCGGCCTCAAAAAACTGGGAGTTTCTGTTTAGACTCAGACTTTTTTTTCCTCTTCTCAGTTGCTCCAGCATTACAAGGGTCTCATCCACCCTGTATTGCGAGGACTGCTCTTCATATCTGGGGGGGCCTCTGGTTCACCGGCTTTTGGACAGGGTTCGAGTCAAAAGCCAATAAGGCTTAGTAAACTGTTTCGTACTTCCAGTTCACTTGACACTCATCTTTGCCGGCGCGATGTTGGTGCCTTATCTCTTTTCATAGGTACCGCAGCGGCAAGGTGCTCGAGGGAGCTTATCACTCGCGTGCCACCACCTCTACGACGCCCTCGTAGCACAAGGGTGCTGTGTCGGCGCATGTCTCTCGTCGTTGGCATTGCGTGATTTAAGCGGATCGCAGCCATGGCACCTTGCTTCCTGCCACCTCGTTCTGTGGAATTCTCTTCCTTCTTCTGTGTTTCCTGTTGAATTTAATCTCTCTCACTTTAAAGCCTGCGTCTGTGCTCATCTGCGTAGTTTGAGTTAGTTGATGAATGTCTGAGATGTGCAACACCCCCTCCTTGAATAAGGCTCTGCCCGTGAGTGGTGGTGACAACTGTAAAAAAAAAAAAAAAAAAAAAAAAATGTATTGTTCTTAGTAACAATGAGAAGTTTGATGAATATATTTATATAAAAGAACTGATTCGTACAAAGAATTTGAAAAAAACTAGAATATATTTTTGTTTTAAGGATAATATTAAACAAATATAAAATTTTCTGTTATAATAATGCATATTAATATGATTATATGATACCATTACTACAATGGACTTGTTGCAGGAGTAGCTATTTAAAAAGTCTTTTGAAAACCAAAATAACTTTATTTATTTTTCAGAAAGCTTTAATAATATGTTGATTAACTTAATTTTAAAAACATTGTTCAAAATTAAAATAACAAATTAGTATCGAAACTTATAACGACATAAAATAATTTAAAAATATTTTACTTTTCTTTGTCAGAAGAATTTAGAAGTTTTAGTGTAGTTATTTTCTAAAGGCCTCTGCCACTGTATAATTGATATTTATATATATATTATATACTATATATATATATATATATATAATATTATATAATATATATATAATATATATATATGTATAGAGTATATATATAATATATATAATACTATATAGATATATTATATATATATATATATATATATATATAAATATATATATAATATATATATAGATATATAATATATAATAACTATATTAATATAAATATATATATATATATATATAATATAGAATATATATATAATATATTATAAGGTATATTACAATATATATATATATATATATATATATATATATATATATATATATATATATATATATATATATGTGGGGGTATTGTATGTATGTGTGTGAACTGCGTGCATGTGTGATAACAATATTTTTTTTATAAAGAACGCAAAGAAATTTTATTAGAAATTAAAATCATATTGTAAATGTTGTACTTTAGATTTACCCTGCTATATTTCAGGGTTGACATTAAAAAAAAACACCCAAAAAACAAAAAAAAAACAAAAAAGCAAAAAACAGCTTCAAGGTTTTTTTTTTTTTTTTTTTTTTTTTTTAATTTTAGCCACTTATTTTCAACAATTTGAGAGATATTTTTCAAAATTACTGATATGCAATAATAACAAATATATTATGTTTCATTATTAGTGAGCTAGTATGCATTTAATTCAAGATTTCATAGGTATACCTTTTTAAATATTTGAAATAAATGAAAATAAAAACCTAAATAAATCAATTCTTAAAAGTTTAAAACAAAAGTACAATGAATAAAACTTTAAATTTTAATAACAAAGAAAATAATAACTAAGTTCCATATTAAAATTACTTAAATAAACTTTTCAGTTAAAATAAGAAGTAAAAATTATTTCCCACTTTGCGTTATAAAATTACCTAAAATATATATTTTGAAGTTCCATTCATTATTTTATAAATTTATATAGTATGCAATAAGGTATAAAATTAATTTGTAACATTGGATTGAATTAAATCAGTTAAATGAATCACATTTCCCAATTTTATTTCACATTAGTAACTTATCGGCTATCTAAACCTGCTTAGATTTTATATATCCTTTGTACCAGATTATAAATAATCGAGAAGAATATCTATGATAATGACCAGAAAATCTATGGGAAGATTCATTAATATATATATAATATATATAGATATATTATATATTATATATATATACGGATAGATATATATATAAAATATATAATATATATATATTATATATTTATATAAAAATAAATATATAATATATATATATATATATATATATATCATAGTATATATATAGTATAATATATTATACTATATATATATATATTATAATATATATATATATATATATATAATATTTATATATTATAAATATACATATAATATATCTATGGATAGAATATTTAGAAATAAATATATATATATATATATATATTATATAATATATATATATATATATATATATATATATATATATATATACACCGATATATATATATATATATAATATATAAATATATATTATAATATATAATATTATATATATACCTATACTATATATATATATATATATATATATATATTAATATATTAAAAATCTCTGAATTTTCTAAATTTTTGCTTTTACTAATTTTTTTTTAATAAAGTGACTATATACATTTACTGTATTTTTTTAAAAATCTCTCAATTTTACCCTTATTTTACCATAAAAACTTAGACCTGGTGGGTTGGTGAGAGCTCCTTGGAGGTATCTAGTTGCAAGCCTGCCTAGTTTCCTAGTAACAACCTACTTAACTATTGTAGCCAAATCTTACTAGCTTCCCAGAGCCCCAGATTAAGATGGCGACAATGTTCGAAGTTTAAATAATATAAATTTAAATATATTACTTAATTACTTAATATAGTCCAGTTATGTCATTACTATCAATAACATGTAACAATAGCAATACCATTTACCTTTACAAGTTTCACCAACTAGGCACTGACATTCATTCAGCAGTGGAAATTGGACAATGTCTGTTACCAAATTATATTTTTAATTTGTAAATTTTATACCTATTTATTAATTTATTTGTCAAATAATACTGAATGACATTACAATAAAAAAAATTTCATTATTGATCATTTTATCTTTTCCTCAAAAATAGAAATTTTAAAAAGGCTCAAAAAAGCCCCCCCCCCCCCCCGAAAAAAAAACTTCTATATAAAGTTGAAATGATCTTTACTGAAAAATACCTCTATTATGGAACATTACACTCAAATATTACAATTAATCTCAACCTTAATCTCAATATTACAATATCTTCTTTAAAGAAAAATGGTTGTCTAAACTGTAGACAATCATAGAAAATGTATCGAAATTTATTTCCCCTACAATGAAATGAATTTCGGTACTTTTTTATATGATTAATTTTCCAAACTAGAGGTGGACCGAATGTCAATTTTCAATATTCCCGAATGCGAATGTAGGTGGGAATATTTTTCTTATAGTATTCGTGAAAGCGAATACGAATACGAATACGAATACGAATACGAATACGAATACGAATGCAAATATTATCCTTTATGATATCACGACCCTTTTAATATTAAACAGAAATAGTTTATTAAGTGTTTTGTAACAGCTTAGCCATTAAAAATTTGCTAAATAATTAAAATCTATTAAATTTTTAATGTTTCCAGGATACGAGACGAGGATCCACTCTTACATGTATCCTACCACCTCTTTCTTCATCCTTCGCCCTTGGAAAGATTTCTGTTATTTATATAAACAAAGTTAAATGTATTATTAATATGTAAAATTGATTACTGGAAGGTTAAACTTCATAAACAATAATTTCCAGCTCTTTCAGGAGATAGTTTGCTTCTTTTCTTGTTATAAATCAGACCAACACAGCTAAAGAGGCGCTCGCTGGCAACATTTGATGGTGGAAATGCAATATAGGATCTTGCCAACTGTCCTAGTTCAGGGTACTTGTCCGAATTTATCCTCCACCGTTCTAGTGGATCTTCGTCAATATTGATACGTTTTTCTTTGAGGTACTGGTCTGTAATATTTGATGACTGCTTAGAGAGCTCTTCTTCTTCGTCATCACTACTAGAAGTTAATATTGACCTCATTACTTCACTGATAGATGAACTTGTTGAAGATTTTGAATCATCTTTTAAATGTAGCCCTGATTTATGACTTTGACCTTTCTCATACTTTCTTTTTTTAATATCTTCGCATTTGGCTATATGTTTACTTTAAATCTGCCAGTTATAATCTGGGAACTGAAGAACTTTGTATTGCACCTCGGATCGAGAAACATTGCTATAGTAAACAAATTATCATTTTCCGTAAAACCAAAACGTTTGTCAATTTCTTTTAATACGATATCTTTCATTTATCCTATTTCTTGACTATCTTCGTCTGATAATGCATTAATTTTTTAAAAGTTGTTATGAGATTAATTACCTCTGATAATGAAGAAGAGTTTTTCCTGATTTTCAAGGTGATTTCTTGGAATGGTTTAAGCAAGATGATGCATCTGGATAAAATGGCAATGTCATGAGGTGTAAAAGACTCAATTTTGGCGTTAGAGGTAGCATACAAACAGAATGAGTCATTTAGTTCTTTCATTCTTTCCATCATAAGCAAAATGCTGTTCCAGCGAGTTTGACCGTCACGTATTACAGAAAGCTGTGGAACATTTATTCTATTGTGTATTTTCTTTTCTTCTTGGGCTATTGTTGAATGATTAAAATGTGCTGTAATTGACCTGCATTTTGAGGTTAGTTCAGTAACAGATTTTTGAGATGTTATGCCATTCTAAATGGTAAGGTGGAGTTGATGACTTACACAGTTTACGTTATTGACGCCAGAAAGATTCAGAGCTTTATTTATATTGGTACTAGCATCTCTCATGACGCAATGGACATCATCAATAGACAAATTCCATTTCTCCAGCAATCAATTAAATACTAAACTAAGATGGTTACCTGTGACGTTCTGAAAGGGATTCAGCACACAACACGAAATTTTGTCGCTGAAAGTTGCTATCAATGGAATGACATGTCAGAGATAACAAAGAAACTCTCGACTGAGTATCTGACCATTAATCGGTAGTGAAAGAAAGATTTGTCATTGTTTTAAAGTGCTGATTACATTGAGAATTTGGGATTGAACGGAGTCATACATTTTTTTCTAATGATATCTCTGTAATATTTACTTTGATGCAATATATTGAGAGACATTAACTAGAAGTAAGGAAAGATTTTTCAGGAGAGATAAGGGAAGATCAGTCATAACTAACAGTTCTAAAATTTTCCTATCCACACTTTTTACTCTTGCATCGTTTACATCCCATAACTTTCTTTTTTCTACACATATTTTCAGAGTAATCTGTTTTATTTTTGAAACTTCTGGTGGAGCTCGTGTTTCGTGTTTAAGAAAATTGAATTAAGATTTAACGCTTTTTTAAAATCCAAAGCTTTTCATCGCTATATTTTTTAAATTATTCCCAAACATTTTCAATTAAAAAAGCGAATGCGAATGCGAATGTAAAGCGAGTATTGGAAATCTTTCCATTACTTCAAATACACAGTACAAATACACAATTACAACTTAAGAAAGAAATTACTCGTTTGCCTTTATTAAATAAGGTTCACGACATACTGGAATTGTGAATTGTGATTTGAGACAGAATCGAAGAAAGAAAACTCTAATAAGATAAAGATGCCAGATACTAATTTTTCATTTATTAATTGCATATATATATATATATATATATATATATATATATATATATATATATATATATATATATATATATATATATATATATATATATATATATATATATAAGAAAAGAATGCTCACTGAAATTTGTATTACATGGAGCAAGTCAGATGAGCTCGCGTTTCGTGTTTAAAGAAAATTGAATTAAGAAGTAACACATTTTTTAACATTCAAAGCTTTTCATTGCTAAATTTTTTTTAATTATTCGCAAACATTGTAAATTGAAAATGGGAATGCGAATCCGAGTGTGAATGTGAAGCGAATATTGGAAATCATTGCGAATATTCTCAAATACGAATGCGAATGCAAATGCAAATTTTCGGTCCACCTCTATTCCAAACCTTTCTTCAGATTACAAATGCATATATATATATATATATATATATATATATATATATATATATATAATATATATATATATATATATATATATATATATATATATAATATATATATATATATATATATATTATATATATATATAAATAGCAGAGGTAAAGGTTGATGGTCTGGAGCACAGATCATCATTTAAAACTTCTGTTTTATTGCGTTTTCTTTTCTTTTCTTTTTTCTTTTTTTTTTTTTTTATTTTTGTTCTTGATAATATAGATGTTGTTTTTATTTTAAAAGCGACTCTGAGAGGAAAGTCCGACACTCTTACCTTTTGAACCTACAGGATGGCTGTAAGCCCCCCTACCTTAGAGTTGTTCGGACATATGGAAACCTTTTCTGAGGAGTGGATATAATTTTTCTACTGGAGAAGTTTAGATGAAAGATTTTCTGTTTTGTGTTTTTATAGAACTTTTTTGACACATTTGAGAAGTCACTTTATATGTTAAATTTTAAATTTTTTTTGGCCATATAACATCGCTTTATTTTATTGTGGAATTATTAACCAAATAATAATAATAATAATAATAATAATAATAATAATAATAATAATAATAATAATATATAATAATAATAATAAAATAATAAATAATAAATAATAATAATAATAATAATAATAATAATAATAATAATAATAATAATAATAATAATAATAATAATAATAATAATAATAATAATAATAATAATAATAATAATAACTATAATAATAATAATAATAATAATAATAATAATAATAATTAATAATAATAATAATAATTAATAATAATAATAATAATAATAATAATAAAATAATAATAATAATAATAATAATAATCATCGTATCTCACATATAATAATAATAATAATAATAATATAATGATAGTAAAAATAATAATAATGATAATAATAATAATAATAGTGATATTTATATTTGTATATATATTTTTTATATATATATATATATATATAT
This sequence comes from Trachelipus rathkii, assembly GCA_015478945.1. Lineage (NCBI taxonomy): Eukaryota > Metazoa > Arthropoda > Malacostraca > Isopoda > Trachelipodidae > Trachelipus > Trachelipus rathkii. Next base: position 29,474 of record JABUQX010007579.1, on the reverse strand, counting down.
ATTATATTATATATAATATATATATATATATATATATATATATTATATATATATAATATATATCAGGCGCCGAGGTTCGAATCCAAGTAACTGTGTACTGAGTACTTGTTCGAAAGTCCATTTTTTGGAGTTTACTTGTACTTACTTGTACTTGCAGTTTCTAACCACTGTACTGTACTTGTACTTGTACTGAGCCTTTTGTACTTGGTACTTGGGCTTGGTACTTGAAAATTTGCAAAGTACTTTTGGCATTTTTAACTTGCCAATATTTTTTATTTTCTTTTTATCATTTCCTACGTATTGATATTATTATTTTTTATAAATGTATTCTAAATATGTCATTATAATTATATAATATATATTAACTTATATATATATATATATATATATATATATATATATATATATATAAATTATATATAATACATATTATATGATATTATATAATTATATATATATATATATATATATATATAATATAATATATAAATATATATTATATAATATATATTATATAGTATATATGATATATATATCACATTTATGATCATCATATCATAATCAACACATCTTTTTCCCAAGACTGGGGTAAGGTGCGTGCTTAACATGCACAGAAAACAGAAAAGTAGTAGAAGAATATGACACAAAGTCGAGAAAAGAAACCCAGCCTTACCTCCCTTTTATACCTATTAGTGGGAACTCGCCGCAGAAAATCCACCCTTAGAGCTTCACGGCGACCGCGACGGACCCCCTCACTATGCATCTAGCGAATGTGGCGTTCATCCCTTGCCCAGGTGGGCCACAACCATACACCCTTACAAAACCCTGCCATTTACTCCTATTATGACTTTTTTCTCGCCCCTGCCAAACTCACATTTTCACTCCTCCAGACATTCGTTTTGCTGACTCAATCCACTTATTCCTTCGGTCTCCCAGCCAGTCGATTCCCAACACACTCACCACTTATACATCCGCTTAAACCAGCCGACTATCATCCATTCTTGCCACATGACCAAACCTTCTAAACATACTTTCATTTATTCCCTTATTTATCCCACACAACTTGCTAATACGTTCATTCCTCATTTTTATCAATTTCTTCTCACACCTAACACGCCCCTAAGATGTCCAATCTGAGCACATTGTACTTTAGATCTATACCACTTATTCCCAGACCACAGTCTTACTACTATACATTAACAACAGGTAACAACATACCATCACACAAGACACTAACGCACTCAAGAATGTAGTCTCTTTACATCCACCAAGGATGTTAATTGCACCAGCCTCCTTCCTGCAATTCACAACTTACCTACTACACTCGGCTTCATCCGTTCCTTTGCGTCTAAATATATTCTTAAATATTTAAAACTACGAGTCACTTTTCCAGCTCTCACCAATCAGCATAAAACTTCACAACGAGGACTGTCCTCATTCATAACCATAACCTTAACTCTTATCTACGTTTACTTTAAAACCCATCCTTTTACACACGTGCGCGTGTCCAAAGATTTTCTACCAATACCTCTCAAACCTCTCCTTCAGATTCACCTCCAACAATACTATATTATAATAGGCCTCTATATACAATATACTATATCACGATATAAATATATTACTAATAATATATTATTATATATAGATAATATATATATATATAATAATATATATAATATATATATATATATACTAAATATATATAATATATATATAGTTATAATTATATAGAATATATATATATATATTTATATATATTATTATATATATATATATATATATATAAATATATTATTATATATATATATACTATAATCTATAAGCAACTCCCAGGAAAGGCTTTCGCCCTGTCAGTTTGGACCAGCATCTTCTTCTTATGGCCCGAAAAGCTTAACCCTAGATCACTCTAGAAAACCATTTCTTGGCGCAATGGTCTCCGACGCCAGTCCTCGATTTAACACTCTCAGGTAGGGTTTTCGCCTTTCAGTAGAACAAGCATCTTCTTGCCAATTAGGCCTCCAAAAACTCGTCTCCAGAGCTCTCCCAGATGATCTTGCTCTAGGCTCATAAGATCTAACACTGGCCAAGAGTAATACAAGCAAAAGGAAAGACCGGGGAGCTAGCCCTGTCCCGTATACCATAGCGAAGAAATATCTTCCTATAATCCGACATCGTATGAAATAAATATCCATTTCATCTTTGGACAAATTTCAGTTTTGCATATCTTATAATTTAAAATCAAAATTGTTTTTTAATAAAAGACACAAACGCCTATAAAAATTGTTACTCCTCAGCTATTTTTTGATAAAGTATCCTTTCTATATTATAACTATATTGAAAGAGAACCGAAATGAAATTTTGTTGCTTTCTCTTCACTGGTTAAATAGTTAATTTTGTATTGATTAAAGTTTGATTTTAATTACAATTTTTAAATTTCTTATTAATTAATTAAAATATTTCTTTCATTTTTATTATTTTCTGTTTAATTATAGGATATTATAATTATATATATATATATATATACTATATATATATATAATTATATATATATATAATATATTGATATATAAATAACATTTATACTATATATATATACTATTATATTATATATTTATATATATAGTATATATTATAGTATATTAATATAGTATATAATATATATATATATATAATATATATATATTATATATATATATAATATATATATAATAGTATATATATATATAATATATATATATATATATATATTAAAATCATATATGTAAATATATATATATACATATATATGAATATATAATATATAGATATATATATATATATATATTATATATATATATATATATATTATAATATATATTATATATATATATATATATATATATATATATATATATTTATATATATATATTATATATATAATATAACTATATATATATAATATATACTATATATATATATAATATTATATATGGTAGCGAGATGGTGTTTCATTGGATTTGGAAGTTGAATAACAAAACGTTTATGGTATAGTTCCGAGGGATTGGGGGAGGTCAATATTAGTACCTTTACATAAGTAAGGGGAAAAAAGTAACTGTAAGTATATAGGGTAATTAGTTTTATTGAGTGTGAAGGATATATGTTGATATTTTGGTTGAAGAGTGTGCATCGAATGAGTGAAAAACTAATTGGGGAAGAATAAGGTGCGTTTAAAGTGGTAAAGCATGTGTGGATCAAATCTGTACATTGAAACAAATGATTGGATAATGGGGAGGAGAAAAAATTGTATTTAGGATTTATGGATTTGCCACAGGCCGTATGATTAGATTAATAGGGAAGCTATAGGCAGTGTTAGTGACTATGCTGCGTGGTGGTAATGCTTCTGAATAGAACAAGAGTTATGTATGCGATAGTTTGAAGCGTGTGCTAAGAATAAATAGAGTCGAAAGTGATATGTTATAATAATAGCGAAGTGAGACAGGATGTGGTATGTCTCCTTGCAAATCCCAATTTGTATATGATAGAGTTATGAAAGAATTAGAGGTAGGGGTGACAAGGATAGAGTTAGAATGATGGGGAGAATGGATGAGAGCTGGAGATTCACTACCTATTATATGAGGGATGATTTGGTTTTGTGTGGCGAATCTGAAGAGAGGTGGAGAGGATTATTGGTAGACAGATTTGGTAGGGTGTGTAAAAGAAAGGTTTGAAAGTAAACGTACGATAAGAGTAAGGTTATGGTTGTGAGTGAGGACATACCTCCCAGTGTGAAGTCATGATTTAGATGGTGAGCAGGCCTGAAAAAGTGTCTGATGAAATATTTAGCGCATAATATGTTGATGAAAAGAGAGAGCGATTGATGCAGAGTGTAGTAGGAAAAGTGTGAATCGGCATTAAGGTGCTGGAGTGCCAGTTAAACGTTGGTGGATGATAAAGGACTAAGTCTGAGTGCGCTCAGGTCTTACATGCAGGCGTATGTTGTAAATCCGTGTTAAATGTATAATAGTGGGACTATGTCTTGGAATTAAGAGGTATAAAGTCTTAATTACAATGTGTCCAGATAGACAATCTTAGGGGTGTTTGTTAGGTGTGAAAAGAAATGATAAAATGAGGAATGAACGTATTAGAGAGTGTTTGGTGTGAAGAAAGGGGTAAATAGGAGAATAAATGAAAGTACGTTGAGATGTTTGGTCATGTAGAAAGGTATGATGACAGACAGTCGGGAAACAGATTTGTATAGTGTTAAGTGTGTTGGAATCGACCGGATGGGAGACAGAAGAAAAAGTGGAATGAGTAAGAAAAGGAATGCCTGGAAGAAGAAATGTGAGTTTGGCAGAGGCGATGAGAAAGGTGCATAACAGGAGGAATGCGATGGTTTTGTGAGGAGGTATAGGTTGTAGCCCACCTGAGCCAAGGAAAGAACCAAATTGACGAGAGGTCATAGTTGAGGGTTAATCGCCGTCCCGTGAAGCTCTAGGTGGATTTTTCTGACTCGACGAGTCTCACTAATTGGTAGTAAAGGGGCGAAGCTGGAGCTTTCTTTTCTACTTGCTTTCATATTCTTCTACTATAATTAATGTTTCCGGTAAGTATGTTACGCACTTAGGCCTCCGCAGTCTTTTGGAACGATAAGTTATATGAGCACTCAACCACTTATCATTCAACGTCCCAAAAGGCCGGAGTGGCTGGGGTATGAATGATTGATTAGATATATACTAAATATATAGATTAATATAAAATTTTATATATATATATATATATCATATATAAATATATACTTATATATGATATATATATATATTATATATAATAATATATATTATTATATATATAATATAGGCAAAGTTTTCATTAAAAAGTACTTTGTACTTTACTTTAACTTGATACCCATGTACTGGTGCTACTATTACTGTACTTTGAAACAAAGTCTAGAGTACTTACTCCTGTAACTGTACTGAACAATTCTACGCCTCCGCCAGCTACTTTTACTTGTACTTAAATGTTACTTGAAAAAAACATTGTACTGACCCCAACCCTGATATATATATTAAATCACTATTACATATATATAAATATTATATATATATAATTAAGTCATTATTATTATATATACATATTTATATATATCTATAAATATATATATAATATAATAAATAATATATAATATATATTATATATATATATATATATATATATATATATATATATATATATAATATATTATATTATATATATATATACTATATTAAATACATATATCCATATATATACGATATATATGTAATATATAAACTATATATAATATATATATATATTATATAATATATATATATATATATATATATACTATACTAACATATATATATATGATATATATATATATATATATACTAATATATGCAAGAAGCATTAAATAATCATAAATTATAATCGATAATAATAGCCAAAGTTACAAAATTCCATTCATAAATTTATTATAATTTTCAATACTACATAAATTAAATTATTTAGGAAAAGATAAGAAAACGAACGCTTAATTTTTTAACTTTTATTTCCAATTTGGAAGGGAAATTTTCTCAATCTGTTCATCCTAAAGCAGAGTTGTGTTTAATATTATATATATATATATATTATGATATATATATATATACAACACTATATTATATATATATTAATATATAGAGATACTATAATATATTATATATATATATATATACATATTACACACATATATATTTATATATATATATATATAATATATATATATATATATAATAATATATATATAATATATAATTATATAGATAATATAATATATATATAATAGATATACACACACAATATATATACTATATATATATATAAATATATATATATATAGTATATATTATTTTTATATATAATATACTATATATTATATATATAGTATAATATTTATTATATATATAGAAATATAAATAACTCCAATATATATATATATATATATATATAATATATATATAATATATATAGTATATAGATATATATAATTATACTATATATATATATATATATATATATATATATAATATATATATATATATATATATATTAATTCAAAAAAAACTAAAAAAAATTGTTTAGCGTCTACTATATTATAACTAAAGCCAAAAACGTTTTATTCTCGCTTCTTCAAATGCTTTCAGAGGGCGATGCAAAGTATAAATATAAAATGTCAATAAGAACTAATAAACAGAGATAATAAAAGATTATAAATGCGGTACTGATGATACTAATAGATCACTAGCCCACTGTGCACCCTAATCTCCCCCAGCAGACGCTACAATTCGGGGACACAGCGACTATATAAAATAATCAAAAAATATAATTAGATAAATAATTATATACTAATCAAATAATAAAATAATCAATATAATTAATCTATATCGAATTTAATAATAATAATAATAATCCTAATCTAATATAATAATAATAAATAAATAATAATAAATAATACATTAAATCAATATTATTCTACTTGCATCTACATTATTCCAATTGATATTGATTGTTACCATCTTATTATTCATTACTATTAATATCTCATTATATATTATTATCTATTTTTTTATTATCATTATTATTTTATTTTATTATTATGACTTGTTATTATAATGACTATCGCCAATTATTGCAATTCTGCAATCACACGATCACCGTTTCCGAACGTACCTATTACAGTATCGATTAAAGACACCCGAGCCGACAGTCCTCTACCCCACCTGCCCAGAATACGTCAATTACTAAAAGAGCAACTCTCCTTTTAGTAAGTCAAATTCCGGGACACGACCTTAAACGATCAATCCAGGACACAGCTATCTATACTTTCTTACTATATCCCACTGGCATACCTTCGCACTCAATTTTTCCTGTCTGAACACACTTGTGTCTCCATTTATCATATTTAGACCATTCAAGATTTATCATATAAAATGCTGTATCTACGCCCAGCATGTACTATCAATCCCTATCATCCTGACCGACTAGCTCTAGGAAACACTCTCTGCGCCTCACGCGGATCACATACATAGTAGCCTAGAAAAGGCGGCTGCTATGACAGTTACAGTCTTTCCACATTATGGTAAATCTGTTCGTAATCTCAACATAGCGTCGCCAAATCATTACCGGATTAATAGCAAAAAGCAATTAATTAGCTGTAAAAGGAAAAAAACAAGAGTTGCAGTCGTTCAAAATGTCACCTCACCAACAGTCTATTCTGATCCGGTAATAAGCGACCTAAGCTCCTAGTTTACAATATTTTGGGTGTGGGAAAGTTCGATTACGTGGAACATCTCTGCAAGGAATTCGACCTCGAGGATTGCAATCATCATCAACTTCGCATACGAATGGACTCAATCCCTGAAATCAAATTATTATATATATTATATACTATATATACATATATAATATATATATATATACTATATACTACTATACTATTATATATATATTATATATATACTATTGTGGTTCTTATATATATATATATAATTATATATATAATATCAAATAAAGATATACTATATATATATATATATATATATATATATATATAATTTTATAAATATTATCTAGCCTATATATATATATATATTAATTATAATATACTTATAGATATAATATAATATACTATCCCATATATATATATACTAGTATATATATACATAAAAAATTATATAATTAATAAAAAGAATATAAAATAATATATATATATTATAATATATATAAAATAATAAATATTATTATAAAATTATTGGTTAGAATCATATATTATATATTTTATTTAGAGATAATAGATTAGGCATGACATACCGACATCCGCAACCGCATTTGCGGAACATCCGCACATAAATTGACATCCGCATCCGCATCCTCCCTAACGGCACATCCGCATCCGCATCGCATCCCTCTTTGAACATGAGGATGTTATATAAGATGATTCTATACATACATTAATTATAGCACATAGAGAGAATAAATAATATTATTTGGCATCTTTATCATGAGAGTTTATGGAATAATTGTAATTTTGAATTTCGATATCTGTTAATTATATAACTCCATATATTATATATTATAATAATATATATATACATATAATATATATATATATATATGATATATATATATATAACTATAATCTTATATATATATATATTACTATTATATATATATATACTTTATATATATATATATAGATATATATATATAATATATATATATATAATACCTATATAATATATATCATACTACTATACTACTACTACACTAATTATAAGTATATAAAGTATTATAAATAATTAAAGCAAACGTTAAATATATAATCTAATAATATAATATATTTATATATATATATATATAATATATATATAAATATGTATTATATATATATATATACTATAATATATATATATATATATATTATATATATACATAATATATATAGTATATATAATAATAAATATATAAATATATATATATATATATAGATATATAAAATAATATATATCAGATATATAATTATCATAATATTATAATAATAATAATATATATAGTATATACCGTATATGTAATATATATATATCAATATATAATATATAATCATATATACTATATATATAACTTATATCATGTATAAATATAATTATTATATTATATATATATATATATAATATATTATAATTATAAATCGTTTTGCATGGATATACTCTTCGACGAGCAAAGCAAAGCGGGCTTTCATCGAACGAAAGTGCTCTAACCCTCCTTGATCCTTCTACTGACAAATCTTTGGGCTCTTGCCAAAAACATCTCTAACAACTTCTGAAAATCATCCTTCCCTCCTCTATTCCGGAATCGCTGATTAGCTCCTCGTGTGCTAACTCTTCAACCTGAAAAGGCCAATTTCTGCTTCGGCTCCTATTTTCCTCTAACTCAACCCGACGATTCTGGCATCCCTTCCTCTCCCTTCGCTTCTCCTCTTTCAGATGTCTACGTCTTTTGCCGAGCATTACATTTGTGATTTCTTGTGATTTTGAGCTTCCATGAGATTCCTTAATGAACGTTTAGGAAAAGCGCGAGTTTTTTGGCCCGATGGCATTTCCGTCCTCCGAGTTTTTGGAGCGAATTTGTGCTTTTACCGTACGCAACCCCGCCCCTCGTCAACTATTATGTCCCATTTTATGTCTTCAATAGCTTTAAGCACTTTCCCCTTAAGTTGTTTGAAAGCAAGCACAGGTTTCCAAACCTATTTTTTTCCCCGAAAAAAAAAGCCTCTCTGCATTCCTTGTTCTTTAAAACTATTCTTGCCCTAAGCCTCTGTTCACTTGTATTCTATCTAAGATCTTTGAAAACCCTTCTTAACTCTCACTACTTCTTGTACCATCTGGAATCTCATTCTCTTTTCGATCGCCAGTACGGCTTTCGGAATAACTGTTCGAAGGCTAAACTGCGCATATACTTTTTCCTTTTTAACCAATTTATGCGTTCCGCCCTCAGGATAACTACGGGAGACTTGCGGTGGTGGGCGCTTGTACATATCCAATGCATTTGACCGGGTATGGCAAGCGTCACTGCTCTCCAAGTTCCCCTCCTTTGGGTTTCCACCATCTCTTTGCTTACTTTTGGCTAGCTTTCGTTTCAAGTCACTACAATATCGGCTGTGGTTGATGGAGCGACTTCGTTGTTTCTTCATAAGTGGCTGTTTTCAAGGTTCCGCTCTCCATTCTTCCTACTTTATTCTTACTTTTCATTAATGGTCTTCTTGATCTTCTCATCTGCACATCTAACTCTATCCACTTATATGCCGATGACTCGACCATTCACTCTTCAACTCATCTCAATTCTGCTCCTTCTTTTACTTCTAGAATTGCCTCTCGTTTTAACCTTTCCTATTCTATTCTCGCTGATCTGGATAGAATTTCCGATTTTGGTCGTCTCAACCTTGTGAAATTCAATTCTTTAAAAACTCAACTTCTACAAATCTCCCTCTCTAAAACACCTTCTATCTTTCCTATATCTTTCGACGGTTTTCTCGCCTCTCCTGTTGACAATATAAGCATCCTTCGCCTTAACATAAGCAAAAAATGTCTTGGAAACCTCACATCGCAACGGTTGCTAGGGTGGCCTCAAAGAAAGCTACACAAGGGTCTCATCCACCCTTGTATGGAGTACTGTTCTCATATCTGGGAGGAACTCTGGTTTCACCCGGCTTTTGAAAAAGGTCGAGTCAAAAGCCAAAAGGCTTATAAACTGTTCTGTACTTTCCAGTTCACTTGACCCTCTATCTTTGCGTCGCGATGTTGGTACTTTATCTCTTTTCTATAGGTACCGCAGCGTCAGGTGTTCGAGGGAACTTACCACTCGCGTATCACCACCTTTACGACGCCCTCGTAGCACAAGGGGTGCTGTGTCTGCGCACGAGTTTTGTGTAGATATTGGTAACTCCAGGCTTGTTCACTGCGGTGCTTCCTTCTTTTCTGCCACTTCTGTTTTGTGGAATCCTCTTCCATCTTCTGTGTTTCCTGCTGAATTTAATCTCCCTTCAACTTTTAAAAGCCTGGATGCGTCCTGTGCTATCTGCGTGAATTTGCCGCTATAGCGGATGAAATTTAGCGTGCAACACCCTTCTCTTGAATAGGCTCTGCGCGCTGTAGAGGGTCAGGTGACAGCTCGTAAATATATATATATATATATATATATATATTATATATATTATATATATATATATATATATATTATATATATATATATATATACTATATTATATATATATATAATTTTTATTCAAACTCAAAGAGTAAAACATCCGCCATGCCCGGCATCCGCATCCTCATCTACTTTAAGATCCGCATCGCATCTCATCCCTTTTGTTAAGATCCGCCATCCGCGATCCGCAAACTCATCCAAATTTTGACATCCAGTCCCACCTAAATATAAATATATATATGTATATATATATATATATATATATATATAATATATATACTATATATATATATATTATATATATATAATATATATATATATACTATATATATTATATATATATATATATATTATATATTATTATATAAAATAATAATATATATATATAAATATATATAATATATATATATATATAATATATAATATATATATATTATAATATATATATATATATATATACTACTAATATATATATATAATATAATATATATATATATATATATACACTATATATTATATATATAATATATATGTATATATATATATATATATATATATATATTATATATATATATATATATATATATATATATATATATATATATATATATATATATATATTCCCTGGTGGGAAAGAGCCGAATGCCTTCCAAATTCCAACCTAGTTATGGGAAATTCCGAATCCATAGTCCAATTCCAAGGACGACATGCCCCGATACACAACATTTGAAAGATTGGGAAAATGGATAAAGGAAATGTGGTCTAGACTTTACCAGGGAGTACATTTAAGATTGAGCATAGCGGTTAAGTATGGAGTCAGAAAGCTAGACAGAGAGAGGATTCGACTATATTGAGAGACTTGTCCAACAATGTTCTTCTCAATGGAACAAGTATGCGAGTAGAGAGTTGAGAAAAGCAGTGTCCGCTGTAATAGATGTGGTATTAAGAAAGTGACACAACCAACAATTCGGTGGGCAGAAAGAAACTGGAAGGAGGTAGTGTGAGCATTAGAGCTGATTGGACGAAAAGCCCTAGACCTCTACCTTTTTAGGGAGTTGGGTGTCACGGGGGTTCCTCCGATCCTCCCCTCTGGGGTATGAAACGTCCCCCCCTCTGTCCCCCATCAGCTCGAGCCTCCTGAAATGGGAGATTTATCCTTTTTAAGAACTGTGGGAATGATACCACCTCAAATGGGTAAGACATACTCCATACAGGGGCGTACGACACCTCCATAAAGAGAAAGCAACTGGTGTAGAGTGAAGAAATTCCGAAGTCGCCTCAGAACACCCAGCCTCTTAGAAGCTTGTTTAGAAAGAGATATAATGTGATCCTTCCAAGAGAGAGAGAGAGAGAGAGATTGAAATTGTGCATCAGAGGATACATTGAAGACAACCTGTTCTCCCCCCAATAGAACTCGGTAAATTTTGAGGTTAGTACCCAAACGGGTCCATACTTGAGCTACTTGCTGTGGGTTGGACGTCTTTCCAAAATGATATAAGTATGAAGTGAGTCATCGCATGATGAATAGAGTTTAAGTAGCTAGAGAGAAGTTCATTATTGAAAAGTAGGAAAAGAGTTGAGGTAGAATAAAATCCTAAAAAGCATCACTATTTATAGGTTTAAGGGATGAACGGTGGCCGTCTACAATTGCTGCTTTAGATTGGCAGGAGTGTAAATCAGAAATAAGGTCACAGAGAGGATAGGTAAGAAAGGGGGAAACTTAGAAATTAAAGCATTGTGCCAGACTCTACCAAAGAACTTTCAATATGTCTAGGCAGGACCAGACAGAGGAATAGAAAGAAGATAGCAGTAAGAACGTTTCTTACGAAACCAACTAGATTTCAAGAGGGATAAAAAAAAATTTGAAGAATTAGATGATTCCCAAATTTTCTTGTAATTGATAGATTCGAAAACTTTAGAAAGAGTGGAGGTTAGAGCGATAGGACGATAGTTTGATGGTTGAGAGGGGTTCCCATTTTTGGGGGGGGGGCAAAGCTGTATAAAATAGACTGATGGTTGAGAGGGGTCGAATTTTTTTCGGCACAAGCTGTATAAGAGCTCCATTTCCAGCAGGAAGTTAAGGTCGAAATAGATTGAAAAAGGCGAAATAGTTAAACAAGGCAGGGTGCAAGCTTGGATGCACAAATTTTAGGAACCACAGGAGAACACCATCAGGACCGTAAGCCTTCATAGTGCTAAGCACAGAGAGAGCAGAAATAACGTCTTTAGAAGAAATTGCAATGTTAGTTATAATGAGTAAAGGGAGATGGAGAAGGAGGAATAACACCAGAATCATCCAAGGTGGAATTAGAGGCAAAGGTTTGAACGATGAAAGATACTATATTAAGGAAAGAAGAGGAGGAAGCCAGAAATACCAGAAGTGGCGGGAGTAAGGGGAGCCAGAAAGATTATTTCATTTTCTACGGAGGAAAGAGATTTTTAGTGCTACTAAGAATAAATTTTGCACGATTCCGGGATGAAATATAAATTGTGTGAGCTTCTGGAGTTCGAAGACGACGATTATTCTTGAAGGAAGCCAATAGTAAAAAACACGAGAACAATCAGAGTTAAACCAAGGTTTGCTAGGCTTAGTTTTTTCTAGATAGAAAAGGGGTAGGCAAGTTCATTAGCTGTGTCTTGAGAAATTGAGGAAAGATATTGGTAGTAGCGAACATTAAAATCACCAAGAATGGTGATTTCAGAGAAGGGACAGTGTTATTCATTTTAAGTCCTAGTTCCCAAAGAGAATTCCTAACTTTTAATATTAGACCTTCAGTTCTGAGAAAGATTTTGAACTGTGACAACATAATAGCTGACAGAAATTTGTTTCGTTAAAATTCTTTCCTTATTTACATGAATATTTCATGTCATTCTAAAATTTCTTCTTTATTTTCGAAAGCATTAATTAGATCCTGAATTCTCTAAAAAAATTTCCTACAGCCAAATTTCTCTGATTTCTTCGTAAGGTAAGATATTTGTGTTACCGGAGTCGGAACTTCCCTTCTTAACTTCTCCGACTCCTGCTCCACCCAAAAATAATTCGACTCCTCTCCACTCCACCCAAAAAATTCGTTTCCGGCTCCAGCTTCCGGCTCCACTCAAAACCCTACAAATCATACGGCATCCAGCTCCCGTCTCCGCTCCGCAGTCTGGTGGAGTATTACAGTGGCGATACCTTAAGTTATACTTGGTAGGATGAGTATGAATATATTAATAATTAATATATATATATATATATATATATATATAATATATATAATATATATATATATATATATATTATATTAATAATATATTATATAATATATATTATATATAATATATTATATAATATAATAGAAGACAGAGAGAGAGAGAAGTATTCAAAATTCTTTTTTTTCCAAATTTCTGCATACGTTTCCCTGAGCCGAAAAGTTCGTTCTCTGATCTCTCGTATATTTTCGTTCAACGAAAGGTAATAATGATCTGGCCTGCCCATATATCTATTCAGAATAATGAAAAATCCACGTACGCCCATAGCTTAAAATTTTACTCTTATGAACATAGTAGCAAGGCAAATTTCCAAATGAATTTAGTTATTATAATCGCTATTGCGCATGCGTGTTTTACTTTAATATTTTATAATCAGTTTCTTTTTTCACTTTCAAATAAAGTGTAATAATTTTGCCAGCCTGAAAATTTAATCTTATTTTATCAAAGACTCAAAAATATGGGTAGAGCTACCTCTACCCTAT
>JABUQX010007579.1:0-10000 GCA_015478945.1 Trachelipus rathkii | reverse complement strand
TAGTCGAAAATCCAAATTTGAATTTAGGAGTCGGAGTCGAAAAATTTATTTTACGACTCCGCAGCCCTGGACTTTATAAACCTCTTAGCCTTTTACTCGACCCTTAAGGAGTCCTTCAATTTTCCGGGAGTCGGAGTCGGAGTCGAAAATTCCTATGTAAGTGGAGTCGGAGTTGAAAATTTATTGAATTATTATTATATTATTTTATTATTATTATTATTATTATTATTATATTATTATTATTATTATTATTATTATTATTATTATTATTATTATTATTATTATTATTATTATTATTATTATTATTATTATTATTATTATTATTATTAATTATTATTATTATTATTATTATTATTATTTTATTATTATTATTATTATTATTATTATTAATTATTATTTATTATTATTATTATTATTATTTATTAATTATTATTAATTATTATATTATTATGTATTATATTATTAGTTTATTTATTATTATTATATTATTATTATTATTATATTATTATTATGGCAACATGTTATTTAAAATTTGATAAATAATAATAAAATAATAATAATACATAATAATAATAATAAAATAATAATGACTTAATAAAAATTAATAATATAATAATAATAATAATAATAATAAATGTTGACTTCACTATTCGCTTTAACATTGGTCTTTAAAAAAAAAAGAAAAAAAGCGCATGGCTGTTTTATAAATAAAAATAAAAACTTATTTGCATTATATTACGTTATAACATTTCTTGTTCCGGAAACTGAAAATAATTATTTGGTTTGTCCACGTGTGTGCGCCTCAAATCTTTATATCTTTACGGTACTTTACCATATAGCATTTAGAGATTAGATTCATTGGAAAAGTGATATATTTTTTAATTCTCAAAAGCAAGCGAAAAACAAATAGTTGAAACAAAAAAATGTTTTACTGTAACTCTGTAAGCACTAAGCTGAGTCAGAGTCGAAATTTTGAATTTGACTGCTGAAGTCGGAGTCGGAGTTGAAAATTTTTGTTTGAGTGAAGTCGGAGTCGGAGTCGGAGTCGAAATTTTTTGTTTAAGTGGAGTCGGAGTCGGACTCGGAGTCGAAATCACAAATTTGAATTTAAGGAGTCGGAGTCAGAGTCGGAGTCGAAAAATTTAATTTACGACTCCGCAGCCCTGGACTTTATAAACCTCTTAGCCTTTTACTCGACCCTATCCAAAAGGTTGGTGAAGCTTGAACCCATTCAAACATGCCTAGATTGTGTATATTGTCAACAGGAGAGACGGGACAACCATAGAATGTGATAAAAAATTTAAGAGATTTTTCTAAGAAGAAGAATTGTTGAAATTATGTTTTTAAAGAGTTGAATTTCACGTGGTTGAGAAGATCCCACTGGGAAATTCTATCCAGATCAGTGAAAATAGAATCAGAAAAATTAAGGCTAGATGAAACTCTTGATATCATAGCGGGAGCATATTATAAATGAGTTAAAGAATGATGGTCGAGTCAGAGGTATATAAATGGATAGAGTTAGATGACAAGATCGTTAATGAAGAGTAGGAATGGAGTAGGAGATAAGACAGAACCCTGAAGAACACAACTATCGATAGGAAAAAAGAAGTAACACATCAACGACATCTCACATTGAACGATTTGAAAGAAAACTAGAGATAAGTTAGAAAAGAGAAGGTGGAAACCCAATGGAAAGCAGCCTGGAAAGCAGCGATGCATTCATATCCGGTCAAATGCTTTGAATATGTCAAGCGACACCACACAAGACTCCAGAACGTGCCTTAGAGCAAAAGAACAGAAATCTGTGAGATAGGAAAGCATATCACCAGGAGACATTGAGTGACGAAATCCATATTGACGATGAGAAAGAAGGGAATGAGATTCTAGTTGGTTCACGGAACGTGTAGGTTTCCTAATCAGTTACAACAGATCGTTTAGAATGCTGTCAGTATTCGAGGACCCCAACCATACGGTGTTGTATATATTGAAATTCTCTAAATAGAAAACCTTAGTATTTAGATGAGAAAGCAGGAAAATCTGTTCCACTAGAAGAACAGTAACAAAATCACAAGGTTATTGTAGTACTAGTAAGACAGATATTAAGCTATTCAGATCAAAGTTAGGAGATTCTAGATTTTCGAGAAGTGTTGCGAGTCCAGGGTTGTGGAGTCAGTTAAAAAATTTTCCAACTCCGACTCCACCCTCTTCATAAATTACCGGACTCGCTCCCGACCCGACTCCGACCTCTTAAAATTAACTAAACCTGCCAACTCGACTCGTGCCGACTACCACCTTTTATAATTATGACTCGGACTCGGATCCGGACTTCCGACTCCACCCACCGCGCCCCCCCCCACTCCGACTCCACCCTCTGGAAAATTATATAAATATACCGTAAGTAGTAGGGGATGGGTTCCGGACGAAAATGACCGCGACCTTTTTGACCTTTTTTTGACCGCCGACCTTTGTTTGGCCATGCCCTTTTCGTCCATGGGTCAATTTTGTCCCACGTTAATTTTTGGGCCTTGACCTTTTTTTTTGACACCCTATTTTTTTGAGAACCCGGAGTTTTTTGTGAGGACACCACCGACGCCGCATTTTTGAGAAAAACCCGGATTTTTATTGAGAACCCGGATTTTTGAGAACGTCCGGGAATTTTTTGACCACGAACCAGCCAATTTTTTGAGAACGCAAATTTTTTTGAGCCCAAATTTTCTGGAGAACCGCAAATTTTTGGAGAACCACTAATTGTTTTTGAGAAGCCCTAATTTTTTGGCAACCCTAAATTTTTTTCGGGCAACCCTAATTTTTGTGCAACCCTTCGAAGAACGGGTTGCGCCAAACGGTTGCGTCAGCAACCGTTTACATGTCCCACCGGCTGAATTTTATATCGGTATAACCGAAACGATGGTTTCACAAACGAGATACCGCCTTCATCTGGTCTTCGAATCTGCATGGGGTCAATATTTTGGCCCACAATAATTTCTGGGCCACCTTTAGGGCTAGCCCATTTTGATATTTCGGTAAACATCTACACAGCGGGCCGCGCAGACACACACAAAACACACACCCACACACACCTGCGCTACACCTAGCCTCCATATAGCCTACCCCTAGCTCATATAGCCTACACCAGCCCTCCACATAGCCTACCCACCCAGCCTACACCCAGCCTACAACCAGAGCTAACACCCAGCCTACACCTAGCCTTCACCTAGCCCTACACTAACACCTGCCTCCACCCATCTTCACTAGCCTATCACCCACACCTAGATTCCACCCAGTGCTGTACCTAGCTCCTACACCTACCACTAGCCTCCACCCAGCCTTGCACATAGCCTACACCCGTACACCTAGCCTCCACCCTAGCCTTCACCTACACTACACCCTAGACCCACCCCCCAGCCTTCAACTAGCGTAGCACCGTTTACTAGACCTACACTGCCCCTACAACTTTGATGCTAACCTTTTATGGCTCAACTTTGATGAGTCTCTTTGTTGGCATATATTGATGTCACTTTGGTGACTCAGATTATTGATGGTTCAAACTTTGATGGTTTCCCCAATCACCGTAAGAAGTAATCTAGTGGATTGTTCTTAGTGTTCTATGATTATTCTATGAGTGCCGGGTGAGTGCCAGGTGAGTGCCAAGTGGTGCCAAATGAGTGCCAGTGAGTGCCATGAGTTCAAGTGATGCCACATAGTGCCAAGTGAATGCCACATAGTGCCAACTGAATGCCACTTTTTTCAAGTTTTCTAGCCTCCCCTGAACCTAGAATAGCCCTAATATGGTGTCTACCACAGGCTATAAGGTATGCGTAAATCGATCGGTGTATATTACAAGTTGCTACGATGCTTCCTACTATGAGTTGTCTTTTTTCGTAACACGTTAATTACACACAATAAATCAAACTATGACAACTTTTCAGCACATTCACTATGACACTTAAACACCATGACACTTATACACACATTGGCACTATGACACTTATACACCACTATGAACTTATACACACTTACACACTCCTCCATAGACCTTACATTATAACCAATAACACTTACACACCACCGATAACTTTACACTTACACTCACACACTCGATTTTTTGATGCCTCAACTTTAATGCCTCAACTTTGATGCTCAGCATAATAAGCACTCAAAGGACATTTGAGAGGGGCCTCACAGCTTTGGTAATGGTTCATTTTGATGACTCATCTTTGAATGCTCATTTTGATACCATCTATATTGATGATTCCTCTTTGGATGAAATCATGCTTTGATGGCTCATTCTCTACGCCTTTTCTACTACATCAAAAGGAACATAGCTAATAATTGATAGTCTTCCCTAGTTATAAGCGTACCATCATAGGGCGCCGGCATGATGCCCCGCGCGAAGGCTGACAACCCCGCACCGCAGTGTGCGACCGCCGCGTCCCGCCCGCGGCGTTTCCCCGCCCGCCGCATGCCGGCCCGCCAGGCGCAATATTACCGCCGCCGCGTGCGCCCGCAGTCAGGCGCAATATTCCTGCGGAAATGAAAAATATATATACTATAGGTCATTCATTTTTATTTCATACTTAAACATTTCAACGAATTTCTTTTCAAATATACTATGAGTCATTCATTTTTATTTCATAATTTAAAAACATTTTATTAAAAACATTTTCGGGAACCTAAAACTGTAACTTCATTACACAGACCTATTATTTAAATATATTTATTAACAATTATTTTTTTACTTAATACTTTTTAACTTATACTTTTTAATTTATAATTTTTAAAAATTTGTAATGTAAGAAGAAAAGCACACAAAGTGCCTGATATATAATCATTTTATTTTCCTACAATTTGTACGAAATTTTACTAAAAACATTAACATTACAATACCTTAAAGCAGTAATCAGTAAATCATAGAGGTGTTACTAACCCCAAGGGGGGATTAGTATGCTTTTTGTTTTACTGTTTACTGCTTTAAAATCATGCTTAACTGCTTTAACTCACTGCTTTACTGGTTTAACTCACATATCATTACATACCTAAAGCCAGTAAAATCAGTAAATCAATAGAGGGTTTTACTAACACCTAAGTGATTAGTCATGGGCTTGTTGTTTAACTGGCTTTACTGCTTTAACTTTACTGGCTTTACTGGCTCAACTTTCCTGCTTGTTACCTGGCTTTAAACTTCCTGCTTTAAAGCTGGCTGTTAAGCTTTCTGCTATTACTGCTTTAATTCCTGCCTTTAAACTTGCTTGTAAACTTTCTGCTTTCACTTGCTTTAACCTCCATATGTTTTACCTTGGCTTTAACTCATATATTTATTAACATTAACATACCTTAAAACAGTTAAATCAGTAAATCAATAGAGGTGTGACCTAACACAAAGGGGGCATTAGTATGCTTTTGTTTTAACTGTTTTACTGCTTTAAACTCAATGTTTTAGACTGCTTTAACCTCTCCATGTTTTACTGCTTTAACTCATATGTGTTTACTGGCTTTTAACTCATATTAATTTATTAACATTAATGTTTTTTTATTGTGTTTTAATACTTTTATTTATTTTGTTTATTTATTTTGATTTATTTATTTATTAATTTGTTATTATTATAATTATTTTTATTATTATTAATACTTAGTGTTATTTCTTCATGCCTATTGTGTAATCATTATTTAGAACCACATCACACACAACGACACACACACTTCACCTTATACACCACGATCTAAATGTAATGCAATTCGGCGTAATACCATCGGAGAATATCCTCCCCTTCGGTTTTTGTCTAAACACTGATATCAGGACTTTAAATCAACTAATGCGCTTGACCACATGTTATAAGGTTCGTAAATATACCTTGAACCAGTAAACAAACTAATATTATACATATGAATGGGACGGAGTGAGTCCGCACAAAAGAGGTAGCAGAGGCACTACGGAAGCTAGGATGTGTTCCTCTTTGAAAATCACGCTCCATATTTCGCGACCGCGTATAATATACGCCCGGCGGGTTCATGACGCGTCGTTCCGCACCGGGTCGCGCTTGCGGCGCTCTTGCGTTTTGCTTCCCTATCTACATAGAATCTAGTGATTTTATTATCTACTCTAGTAAATTAATAATTATTGCGCTCATGTACAGAATTATAAATATGACAACCACTTTAGAAAAATAAGAACACTTTAATACAAATTCAGATAACTTGTGCACCGCTTAACATCTAAAATGATATGATTTTAAAATGAGTTGGGGGTCTAAAAAGATAATAAAACACACACTCTCAAATACAAGTTTAAAGAACAAAGTTAATTTCAAAAGACCGATAAATAATTCCGACCAAATCACATACGAGTCATAATAGATAAGGATACTCCGCCAATCACAAGTAAGTGAAAACATACTTCCTTCTTAACTGCTTAAAGGATTTACCGATCCAGCATGTTTCAGTTTGAAATATATTTATAAAAGTAATAATTATAACAATCAATCTTGTCTATACTGGAATTACCTTTTGACCTGGTATTAGGCTTAAATCAGCATGGGATACAAAAGGCTTATCCTAAATTTAGGCCTAAATTAGGCCTAACGTAGTTATTGCACAACATTTTACAGAAAAAGGTCAGTTTGAAATATATTTTGCCCTGGAAATTAGGCCTAAATTCAGCCCCCGGGTAACCAAAGGATTATCTAATTTAGGCCTAAAGTATTATTTCAACACATTTTACAGAGACAGGTCATTTTTCTTGCTTTGACGAGTGTTACATGATGGAGTTCCTCGTGATGAAGTCATAGGTAATAGATAATAATAATAATAGATAAATAATAAAAGAAAATCCGAATTATTAAAAAAACTTTGAAATATTTTTACTAGTTAACATCGACCGAATAATATAAATGTAAGTGAAAATAATTGTTATTTTTAAAATAAAAACTTAGAATGGGATTTTAATAAAATACATGTTATGTTAGCAAAGAAGGAACTTATTTTGTTATTTTTATACCTATTACATGGCTAAAGATGATGTAAAGCTGTAAGTCAATAACAAAACGGGGCATAGCTTGGTGTAGAGGGTGCTAGGGGCTGACCTTACTGAATTTATTGCTTTAAGGTTCGTAAAATATATGTTTTTAATAATTTTCATAAAATTTTAGTAAAAGTTATTTTAAAACTTGATAGTTAAAAATTGTATAAAATACCCAAGTATTCACAGTTATAAGAAATCTTTGTTCAAACGATTATGAATTGGATTTATTATACAGGAGATGCTGTTACCTTTCCAAACGGAAAGTATGTTGTCATGAAGTATATCAGCGTTACGTGTTTTATTATACAAAAAATGTTTTAATATAATTATACGTTAATCTGTGCAAAGTGATTGTGCGTAAGTAAATCTGTGTGTGGTGTAAGTAAAACTGGGTGTGAAGGGTAAAGTCAAATCGGGTGTGTGATGTAAGTAAATCCGTGTGTGTAAGTAAATCTGTGTTTGTGTGTGTGTGGTGAGTGTAAGTAAATCTCTGTGTGAGTGTAAGTAAATCTGTGTGTGAATGTAAGTAAATCCTGTGTGAGTGAAGTAAATTGCGTGTGTAGTAAATCTGTGTGGAGTGTAGTATCTGGTGTGATGTGTGTGGTGTGTGTGTGTGTGTGTGTGTGTGTTGTGTGTGTGTGTGTGTGGGTGTGTGTTGTGTAAGTGTAAATGTAAGTGTTCTAGGGTAAATGTAAGTGTCATAGTGAACGAGTGATAACAGTAGATATAAGTGTCTATGGGGTAAATGTAAGTGTCATAGTGTGCATTGTGTATAAATGTCGTAGTGAATGTGTTTATAAGTGTCAAGTGTGTGGTGTGTGTGTGTGTGTGTTGTTGTGTATGCGTATGATTAATAATAATAACAATAGGTATGAAGTAAATAACAATAATATAATTAATAATAAAAATAATAATAATATAAAAAATAATATAAAATAATAAAATAATATAAAATTAAATAAAAAATATCAACAAAATAAAAAGAATGTTAATAAATATATGAGTTAAGCAGTAAACATATGAGTTAAAGCAGTTATAAACATGAGTTAAGCCAGTAAATATATGAGTTAAAGCAGTATAACAGTAAAACAAAAGCATACTAACCCCTTGGTGTTAGGTCACACCTCTCTTGATTACTGATTTACTGTTTTTAAGGTATGTAAAATATAATAAATATATGAGTTAAAGCAGTAAAACATATGAGTTAAAGCAATAAAGCAGAAAGTTAAAGCAGTAAAGCAGAAAGTTAAGGCAGTAAAGCAGAAAAGTAAAGCAGTAAAGCAAAAAGTAAGGGCAGTAAGCAGAAAGTTCAAGCCAGTAAAGCAGAAAGTAAAGGGAGTAACCAGCAGTAAAACAAAAGCCATACTAATCCTTAGGTTGGGTAACACCCTATTGATTACTGATATTACTGCTTTAAGGGTATGTAATGTATGTGAGGTAAAGGCAGTAAAGGCCAAGTGAGTTAAGCAGTAAAACGTAAGTTAAGGCAGTAAAGGGCAGTAACAAAGCATACTATCCCTCCCTGGTGTCAGGTAACACTCTAATTGATTTATGATTACTGGTTTTTAAGGTATGTAATGTTAATGGTTTTTAGTAAATTTTCGTACAAATTGTAGTAAATAAAATGATTTCTTATCAGGGACTTTGGCTTTTCTTCTAACATACATTGTACGGAATTTTACTAAACATTAACATTCCATACCTTAAAGCATATCATAAATCAATAGGTGTTACCTAACAACAAGGGGGGATTAGTATGCTTTGTTTTAAACTGCTTTCTGCTTTAAACTCATATTTTACTGCTTAACCTCCACTGCTTTACTGCTTTTAACTCATATGTTTTTACTGATTTTAAAGCCGTAAATCAGTAATCAATAGAAGGTGTTACCTAAACTAGAGGGGATTAGTAAATGCTTTGTTTTACTGCTTTGGGGACTGCTTTAACTGTTCGTGCTTTCCTGGCTTTAACCTTTCTGGGCTTTAGCTGCTTTAAATTTCTGCTTTAAAACTGCCTTTCAACTTTCTGCTTTAAACTGCTTTAACTTTCTGGCTTTACCTGGCTTGTACCCATAATGTTTTACTGCTTAACTCATTATTTATTAAACATTACATACACTTAAAACAGGTAAATAAGTAATTCAATACGAGGTGTGACCTAACGAGCCAAAGGGGGGATTAGTATGACCCTATTTTGTTTGAACTTGCTTTACCCTGTTTAAACTCAATGTTTAACCGTGGGCTTACTATGGGTTTTAGCCCGCTTTAACTCCCAGAATTTTTCTGGGGGTTAACTCATATATTGGATTAACGATTAGTGTTTTTTATTTTTTTTAATACTATTGATTTATTTTATTTATTTTTAATTTATTTGTTATTATTATTTTTATATTATTATTTATTTTTATTTATTGATTAAACTTAGTGTTATTTAGCTTCATGGGCTTATTGTTATTATTATTTAGAACACACATACACAACACAACAACCACACACACTTAACACTAGATGAACCCACACATTTCATACGACACTTATAGCACAATTCTATGACACTTACCATTACCCCATGAGACAGCGTACATTACACTTACACACCGATTACTTAGTGAACTTACCCATTTATACCGCCTAGACACTTTACATTGTAAGCAGACTTACACCAACACACACACCAGCACACCACAAAACACCCACCCAGGGTCCTACAGATTTATTACATCACACAGCAGATTTCTTACGACTCAGGCACGAGATCTTACTTACACCTCACGACACAGAGTTTACTTACAACCAACAGAATGTACTTACACCTCACGACCAACACACCCACGGATTACCTTACAGCCCAGAGATTTACTTAACTCACACCGTTACTTACCACTCACACACAGTTACTTACACTCACAACAGATTTTATCTTACACGCACCTCAACTTACACATAGTTAACGTATAATTTATAAACATTTTTTGTTTTAATTAA